>NQII01001370.1:314518-335796 GCA_002778355.1 Clitarchus hookeri
GGGCGGAGCTAGGAGCTGTTCACGCTCTGTCATTCCAATTGGCCGTGCTAAAAATATCGCTGCACGTGGAGTAACCAAATGGATATTTTTCCCTGCTGCTTATATTTCCTAATGTACTGATATTAAACTTGGGAGGAAATGTTTTTAATGATGAGCGTCAATGCCATGGGTAGGGGGAATGCATGGGATCCTTCATTGCATATCGTACACTGTGGGGTGAGCGAAGTGGTCTTATCTCTGCTCTTGTGGTTTAAGAGCCATGATTACTTTATAGAAAGCTGCGTAACGCATCCGTACACGACATATGATTTTTCCAACATGAATTTTAAGCAAATGTTTGGTTAAGGGACAAGCATTTTGTTTATTGGGGAAGGGGCACTCGGTGATCGATTTTCCGATATTATTTACCCCGAATCACGCTCTTTGTATGCTCCTTCCTCGTTTTTTATATTTCCTGTATGAGGATTTTACAGCATTTTTGATATCTTGCCTTTCAATTCGAATACCTCGTTGAATTGGGTCATTTACGCAATGCTGCGTTTGAGCCATACATTAAATTCTATTGGTAGCATGTTTTTTGTGGAGAGCCAGCAGCAATTTTTCCCCCATTCGAGTTAAACATGTGCAAATATTATTCGAATACCCGCTGTCGTTTTAGGGGCATACGTCTTTAGACTGTGATGGAATGCAGTTTGGGCCTCCATGAAACCATTTACATTAACCAACCCAGACCCTGCCACTTTTCATTGTCGTGATTGTTGCCGGCACGACGGTGGATACTTATCCTGAACCCTTGGTTTTGTGAGAAGTACACTCGTACGCTGCTGATAAGGATACTTACTGTTAATGACGGATTTTCGAAGGTGAAGGTCCTACAACTGCGCAGGTTTTTGTATGCCTCTGCACGTTATCGCACCTTGCAAATGCCGTGCCTTATTTTATACACTTCTATGTCACTCGGTCTACATCATTCGAACATTCATACCTCTCGTCTGTTCGAAAACATTTTGTGAATGCAAACTAAGTGTTACAGCAGCCTCACGGGTACTGAGTTAACGCCTTTGCAAATCAGATAGGTGGTAAAATTATAAATTAAAAAAAACTAAATTCAATTACCGTATTTTATGAGGTAACAAAGACATTCCTCCAGAGACTAGCTGGCCAAAACAGATACTCCAAATTTGAGCAGTTTTGTAATTTTGCAGGAAAATATATGTGTATTAAGTGTACGCTTTATAATATCCTGCGACGTGATCGAATTATGTATCCGAATTTATTAGCAGAAATCTAAAAGACGAGGTGTGAGAGAGCGATCAGCACCTCTGGCATCAGACGAGAAACAGTGTCGACTGTCTTTATTTTTCCATTATATACTTTCTACACACTAGCACGCTCTGGCGGACAGTACTGAAAACAAGTGAGGTTGTGGTTAGGGATTAAACGTGGGTGAATAATTGTTCCGGCTAAAGTCAAAGTGGTGAGTAGTAACAGTATAAATATTCAATATCAATGGCAATTTTATTAGCATTAAAACGAAAAATTTATTTTGGTCGGTCATAATTAACGTTTTTAATACAAAAAATATATCGATTTGATAAGGTATGTATGTTGGTATACCGCTGTAGATTGGAAAAATATTGGTTTAGAAATGAGATGAAAATTACAGGTTTTATTTTTATGACTATGACACTAGTGCGAGTGCCGACATCTCACTTTGCGGCTGAATTGTCAGAATGAGCTGGCACCGACAGCTCCCTTGGCAGTAAATCGAGAAATTAACGCTACCTTTGTGTTGAAAATAGAATTCAATATGGAGGGCACCGCCAGTACTACTTTTACTATAAAACATTATCAAATATGGCTGCCGCCTTGTGACGGTATCGATTATTAATTCACTAGCGCCACCTAGTGGATGGAATCATTTCAATTTCAAGATGTCGTCCTCCCGCAATGTATAAACAAATGACCAACTGATAACATAGATGGCATCCTCCTCAATGTAGTAACAAATTACCAACTAAAACAAATATGGCGTCCTCCAGCAATGTATAAATAAATGACAAACGAAAAACCAAGACGGCCGCATACGACGGGATGAGTATAGGGGAGGGCTGATGGGGGTCAGTCGTCTGCTGGGCTTGGAGCTAGGGGGAACTAAGAAAAAGTAGTTTTTTTTAAATAATTTTTTTTTTATATTTTTAATAAGTTTACAGTTTTAAAAATTATTTTTAATAATTTTTGAAAAATATTTTTGGGTTCTTATGGGATTTTGTTGTATTTTTTTTTTGGATTTTTTGGAATTCGCGATCAAGGGTTACCAGGGTCAAAGGTCAAAGGTCACCGACATTCATCACGGCGTACAAGATGGCTGCTGGCCTACCGGAATGACAGAGCATGCTCTGTTCCGGGCTCCGCCGTCCTCCTAGCTTGGAACCAAATTCGGCTTTATTTTATTACTGTGCAGTCTTGAACTAGCATGGACACTTCAGGACTCCTAGACACTTGAGGAAGGCATTTTTCTGTCTACAATTTCCATTGAAAGTATCTTGATAGTCAAACCCACAAATTTCATGCGGTAAAGTGAAGAAAACAGTCTCCATTCATTTATTTACTGTTTACGAAATTCTGTGTGTGGCTCATCGGTAACTTCAAATACTTACATTTTGTTCTGAAACCTAGTGGAAATAGTTATAGTAAAGACAGATTTTATTGTACTTTAAATATATTATATACGTGGTTAGCTACTCCATCAAGAATATTTAAGAGCAGTTTTTACACTGGAAGAAGAGGAGGTGTCATCTTGTTCTCAGTTAAGGAATGAGGGATCCGCAGTGAACAAAGCTTCTTCGCCTGACTGTAGTCACGTAAAATGACGTGAATTCCAGACGCTGATACGTTAAATGCTTCGTTTATCTGGTGATGTGACACACGTCTGTCTTGCACTAGCGGCCTCCTAGTGGAAGCAGTTTTTTTCTTACTCAGCAAGAAGTTCGACCAGTGTCATCCAGTGTTAGTGGGGAAGGGGATGCTATACAAGTTTATCGTATTGTACAATTTTATGGAAGGCAATATACAAATTAAAATAACGGAAACTCTACATTTTTTTTGCTAACCTTGAGAGAAATATTTTACCAGAGTAATGTTTTTCCGCCAAAGTTTTTCTGAATCCGTAAATTTATATTCGTTATCGCGGGGCAGCATATCACGTGAAATGAATGCAGCAGTATTGTAAAATATTTGCAATTAACGTTGACAAAACTCGTTATTTAGGATCGCCTTTTACTAGTCTAACTATATCCGCTGCCAGTGATCTTTAGAATTTAATTGAGGTTTTTTGAGCTTATTCATGTTCACACTGCCTTACATTTCCTCCCTGTAACATTTAACTCTTTCGAAACGATTTTGCTTAAATATTTCATGTGCCTCAAATAAGAAATGTTTGATGGTTGCTGTAATGGAAACCAACACACAACTTGTTCTGTTATGACCAAAGAACTGTAGACTTTGTGTTCACCTGTAGAAATACCAGCAATTCTTAACCTGGAACAATAATACGGTTTCTCAAAGGGAAGATAATTGTATACTGAGCCTTGCTCTGTACAGTTCCGCTCAAAAATAACGTTCCCCTTCGTTATTTACACAATTGTGTACAATGAGTGTGAATGAGTTCAACCTCCTGCATATTGTTGTACGACGGGTACAGTGCTCTCTGAGCCCTGTGAAACGCTGTAACAGATAACAATATTTCAATGCACAATACAGCGATACAACAGGAGTTGAGAACATATTTTGCCATATCCACGGGGACAGTGATTATATGAGCGTGATTTTAGTATGTTGAACATAATTTATATAGCCTCTGCCGTAAAGTGACAGCTGAAATGTACGTTAGATAAAAAAAAATAAAAAATTGTGTGTGTTTACTTATGTACGCGCGTTAGAAGTTATACTTCTTTGGCGTAACCAGGGTTATGTTGACAATGTGTCATACCCCTACCACGTTCACTTTCGAATTTCGTTACAATGTGCGCGCGCAACTTTCGTTGCACACTAAACTTTTACCCTCAACGCGCCAAAATAAGTATAACTTCAAAAAAAAATTTAGGGGCTAACGTTATTGATTGTAGAAGTAATACATTTTAAATCAATCGAGTATACCGGTTTTGTATAACCATTACTTAAAACGTAGACATATCCTTGCCATTCGTTTATTTCCTGCTTTGTGCAGCGAAATAGTTTATAATCCCTTTACGATTACTTCCGACTTTTCTGAAGCCCTGCTGAAGTTCTACTTTCAGGAAATTCCTCCGCCTCATGCAAACAAAGCTTGACCAAGTCTAGAAAATTACTCCAAAGGGACAACGCACCACTTTCTTTCGTGCGCCTCAGCCGAATAATATTTTGCATAACAACAATTTATTATTAGGCATTACTAACACACCTATTTTCTCACTTTTTTATATACATCAATAATAAATAAAGTAATATAAATTATAAAAAAAAATTAAATTTAACAAAAATATAAGGTACTTTTATGTTACAATACGTATAAAACGCTTGTGATACATTACATATTTAGGAAAGACTTTGTAGTCATACATGGAGTGATTTTTTAAATGTTTAATTCAAAAAGTGTGAAGAAATCGCCAGTAGATTATATCTAACAACCTGTATGTAGAGATATGCATTACATTTACTCTTGTTTGTTACGAGTGTTAGAATATTAGGATTTTTACACCTATTTACTTAATACCAATGCAAAGATTATGTCTAGACAAAATTAAATATGCTATTATCAAATTTCGGTCACGGTATATTATCTATATAGGTATTTATCTTGAGTTTCTTACTATTCCTAATTTTAAAGTATACTTTGAACGATAGTCTTTTCTCATTACACCAACACTATCCTTCGACGTTAAAGGCGTTGCCCATGAAAAATATAATATTTTATATTTGTGCCACATACTGTAAAATTTTACATATTGCAAGTAATAAATCTTTCCTTGCAAAAAAATTTTCACTGGACAATGAGCCTCGCAGTGTACTACAACCAAGTATTTACTTCCTGAGCATTAAATACACAGATGTGTTTACTGTGCTGGACCGGTGGAATTGGGTTATGTTTTTTACTAAGAGCATGAATCACCATGGCAGTAGTATATTTCTGTTAGCAACGATTTCACAATGTCCCCTCATGTACGCATGGATACATGTCATTGCATTCACTGCAATATTAATATCTACTGCAGTAAATATATTCAAGTACTGCCTGGCGCCTGAGTGCAGGCAGCCACACAACACGGTGTTCACGAACTTACTGACAGTCCTACGTGCGTGTGTAATGATACACAGTGAGCAAACAAACCACATCCGTGCTTTCAAACGAGTCGTAGCTACAGCTACAACGCCCGAATACGTCCATCATATATTTTTGTCCAGCCTGCACTTGAATGTCCGTCTGGCCATACTAGACGTCCGACCTGACCAGCGCCACACACTGACGTCAGGAAATGCGGCAAAGAGTCTATGTGACATGTCACCTCGAACAACGACACCGGAAGCATAACATTGTCGTAAAATTTATTCTAGCTTTTTTTATTGGTTTAACAACTCCCTTGCCCCTTCTCCACCACACACATACACACATTATGATACGAGAATAGGATATCTCAGAACGAAGTATGAGACTTGCCATGAAGGTGTAAGGAGCATGCAGTGCGGTCGTGTAAGGCGGACAGTTGGCGGATTACCGTGTAACACGATGCCGCAGGAGGACATCCTTGACCCACTTACCGCGCAGTCAAAGGACACCGAGTCTAGACCCTGTCCGCATCCTGGCGCGCCTGCCGCCTGGCTACTGCAGTTGCAAACAGGTATTATTTTCTTGGCTGAAGTGAACCATTCTCTTTATTCAGACTGTCGAGAAATGGCAGGACAGCTGGTTACGGCAAGTCGTTTTTAGCCTAACGCAGATGTACGGTATTGCTAAGGACCACTAGCGACACTTGCCGCACTTGGGTTTTTACACTCATTGCCATACACATTTGTGCACCAAAAATAACCGTTGGATTGAAACGGATTTATTGTATGATGGGAAAAAACCAAAGTAAGAAGTTATTACAATATTACTGCATCAGAATAAAGTTCCACTCACCTGTGGTGTATAAGAAAGGCGGGCAATTTTAAAATTGTCGAACCGCCTAGTGTCTCGATAAACGCTTCAGTACTCTCGGGCATGGAATTAGAAAAACGTCTCATGTTATCCTATGGTGGGTTTCCCCACTTTTCTAGCAACTCATTCTCAGAATCACAAACACCTCGACATTTGATATAGGTGAAGTTGGCGTACCATCTGGCGGCACAAATGTTTCGCTAACAACAAATCAAGGTATTAATAGTTTAAACATAAGGTAAACACTCGTGGGAAAACAAAGCTGTGTGCAGGCGAGCGTTAACTTGATGGAAACTGGCTCCTGCCTGGCTCCAGTGAAAGTACCAAATAACATCGCGTGATGTTGTCAACAAAGAGCTGTGTACTAAATAACCTTTGTTCCACTAACACTGGCAAACGACGATCACATGAGACCATCTCTCCAGTAGTAGGAGACATGAGCTAATGCCAATTTGAGGCACAGAATGAAGCACTCAATTCCAATACTAGAAACTCTCAAAATTGGTCATTCGTTCCTATAGAAAATGGTAATTCGTCTCTAAGGACGATACATCGTCAGTCCCTTTGCTGATAATACTGCAAAGAAGGAGTTGTCGAAGTGTCAAGGGCATAATTACATACAGGCCGGACGGAGTACATATTTTCCTATACTATGCATCTGAAAAAGCTTCTAGCAGAGATATGGCGCTGTAGAGACACTACTACATGTCGCTGGATGGTGGGAAAGTAAAGCCTGTCTGATACTCAAACGGTCGTTCTTCTGGTAATGTGTTGGTGTCATCCATACCTGACTAGACGTGTGTGCGTACCTTCACGTGTCTGTTGCTCCCAACACAACCTAACTGTGTAGTTAGAGTGGCCGTGATGGAAACAGCACTATTGTCTTGCGTTTGCCAGATTCCATCAGTGGTTGGTGCTGCTGTCTCGTATGTTTTCTTGGCATGGTCACCGCTCAGTAACCATGCCTGGTAAGTATTGTGCCTGTACATGTAATATTCTGAGATATTTTTATATATTCCACACAAAAAGCGAAGACACCGTCCTTGTACAACGTATGTGCATGCACCATTCTACGGAACATTAATTTTTTTATATAGCATTCCAATGTGTTTCTTTTTTTCTAAGATGTACGAAGACAAAATTATTATTTCAGGATGTAGAAATTTTTGAGTCAGTGGGTGTAGTTGTGTTGCGGTAGCTAAGACTCGTTTGAAAGCCCGGATGTGGTTTGTTTGCTCACTGTGTATCATTACACACGCACGTAGGACTGTCAGTATGTTCGTGAACACCGTGTTGTGTGGCTGCCTGCACTCAGGCGCCAGGCAGTACTTGAATATATTTACTGCAGCATTTTTAAATATTAACATTGCCGTGAATACAATTACTTGTATCCATGCGTACATGATGGGGTGTTCTGAAATAGTATGAACATAAATGAACACAACTGGGTATGTAGTGCTCAGATAGGGTATACTTGGCTATAGTACACCGTGAGTCTCGATGTCCAGTGATCATCAGTAATGCTAATTGATCCTTAAACCGTGCTACTACAGTAGGTTAAAAATCGTCCATGTTACTAGATGCGAATGTGAAGGCCCACATACATTATGGTTCCAGGTGTTGCAAATAAGACCTTTTTTTAGTTGTGCAGACGTAGACAATGGTGTGTTGACGAATCCGCATTAAGGTTAGAAACACCAGATGACATCAAACAAGCGTACAGAGTGAAGAAGAATGCTGGAAAGACATAGAAGACGTCATTTTTACGCAATTGACGGACTTCGAAAGAGGACTTNGGGGGGGGATTTAAGGGTGGTCGTATCGCTATATAGCCCAGCATGTGTATAATTTGGACAGTATTATCCGATACTGTTGGGAACCACTGGAAACGTGGAGCCACCCACACAAAGAGGATCGACTCAGGATGGACGAGGTCGACTACCAGTCGAGAGGATCAGCATTGCACCATGACCAGCATATGGCCTTGGGAGCCATCGCCTACGATAGCCGATCCACTTTCGTCGTGTTACGTGGTACATTGACAGCCTAGCGGTATGTTAATGATATCCTAGCCTCCATCAGCTCACATTTCTGGCCAATATTCCAAGTGCGATATTCCAGTTGGATAAAGCTCTACTGCATATGGCACGGGTAGCCCAGAACTGCCTCCACCATGTCCAAACACTACCATGGCCTGCTCGCTCCCCTGACATGTCCCCAATCGAGCATATGTGGGACCAGTTGAAACACTAGCTGCCGTCATACCACAGTATCCGGGGTTTCAAACAAACCGTCCAACAACTATAGGCCCGTCTGCCTCAGGACAATATCCGGTGTCTGCTGGACTCCATAGCAGACGGTGTTGCGGCGTGTATCACATTGCGAGCGGGTGTGACGGATTGTTGAAGATTACCGGACGACGTACCACAGATCCATACGTAATTGTCCTGCTGCTCTGTTATTGTGATAATATGTATTATTCAACTGTTTCACTACCGCTTTAACATTTCTGTACCACCCGATGAATCTTTATGTGTGCGCTGTTTTAATTGTGTGGCGGTGTACGTACCGGGGTGTAGTAGTTGACCGCACTGTTCAAGGAAATCTGGGTGATCAGAGGCCGTGCTCATTTGGCGAGGAGGTCTTAGTGGAGATGGTTGGAACCGAACCGTGAACATGACTAGAAAATTGAGAACCGTGTCGGTTCTTAGTCCATTGTTATTATAGAGTTTCCGTCACCTTAAGTGTATGTGCATGACCTGAAGATTTGAAACCCAAACCATTAAGACACCCCTAAAATTTGGCTATGTAGTGTACATGGCCTTGGATTTTATGTGAATACGTTGCGTTAGAGGGTAATGTTTTCTTTGAGATATGGAAACGAAATGAAAGCAGAGAAATGAATACTTTGATTTTATGATTTAAATCGACACATCTAGGCGAGATATTTCGTTTGTAATAGAAATTATTGCGCTAGCACATCGCAGACGCGTGATATACTATCCGCACATTTGAGCCCATGCCCGAAACTGTCACTAGACGTCGCGGCCCCCCACCAGCACCTCGCTCAAGTGCGGCGCCAGCTGAAGTTAATGCTCGCGTCGTGGTCGTTTGACCGATCGAGAGAGACCACTTTTATTTCAATCGCATTATAAGTCAGTAAGTTATGGCGTCGGAATGAATCACCATACAAATGTTACATCACAATTTCGGTCCTGGTATACCATGTGTCGGTCTGATTATAAAGACATATTCGCGCCAAAATAAGGCATGTTACAAGATCGGTTATTAATAGCCTGTTTTTTCGTTAATTGAGCACTTTTAAAAACTCTGCTTAATATATTTTTCAATGCACATTGTGTATTCTTCCACTAAAAGTAAAATTAACTTTGCCACGGGTCTGGTCACTTTAGTAATACGTCTGTTAAGAGAAACTGTTATAACAGTATATATTCAACAAATCTGATAATTCTTATACTTACACGTATTAAAAATGAAGAGAAAAAATAAATAATTTTATTATTCACAAAGGTATACTTAATTCAACGTTGATCGTTGATATATGGAACTACTTTTTCTCCGACTTTACCACATTACAGTATGCCTGTTAAATTATATGCAGGTATTTGCAATGAAAATTTTCAAATGTTAATTTCTAAAGTGCTCACTTGACCGTGAAGAATGTATAGTAGGTGAGGTGTTGTTGAGGACATGGCAGTGAGTGTATGCTCATTGCGGGGCCATGCGGCCAACATAAGGCCAGAGGAGGCGCTGCCTCTGTCAGTTGGTGCTAGAGACTGCGTGTGACAGGCAGCCATGGCTTTCACCGGCTCAGGTATGTACCTAGCAGCGCGCAAACACTTCTGGCAGAGCGACAATCACCACCCTCTCATTTGCTACACTTCACCTGCTTCCACAACCACTGCGGCTGCCGCTCACACCGTCTTACAGTTCACAATCTAGTCATTTATTTATTTATATTTTACTACGTTTCTATTTGAACTATATTGTTAGTCACTTGCGTTCCTATATGGGGCTGTCTGCCGACCAACGTTTTAGTTTGCACAGCACACTGCGTGGAGTACCGATGAGACTTTTATATATATGTGTATATATATATATGTGCGTTTATATACTTTTAGATGCACACATAACCTAAAACATGCTGTACTCAAATGTGTTATTATTCTCTCTCTCTCTCTCTCTCTCTCTCTATATATATATATATATATATAGAGAGAGAGAGAGAGAGAATAATGCACACTTAACTTAAAACATACTGTATTCAAATGTTTTATTATTCCATATATATATATATATATATGTAAATATATATAGAATAATAAAACATTTGAATACAGTATGTTTTAGTTCATGTGTGCATCTAAATGCACAATGTTTCATAGGCCGTACACAGTTATTCTGTTACCAACGTATATGCTTATTCAGTTATATGAATTCATAAAAAACCTTACGCGGGATGTATAGTACGAAACCGTCTCCGCAGTTTTCTTTGAGGGTATCACTTGTAAAAAAACATGGCGGGGTTTTGAATTATGTGAATCAGTATTTAGTAAGTTTTGTTAAATACTAAATACTAAACTATGGAATACGTAATAATTTTCGTATATTAAATTAGGGTCACGTGCCAATTGTAACGTAAGTTTTGTTCGTTTAGGTACAACCGCGTTGGCTTTTTTCTTGAAATTTTTCTTGGTACTTCATATATTTTTTTATTATCATGCGTATATTTATGAAGTTACGTGTTCCACCACTACTACTTTTTATTTTCAAGAATTGTTCTTTGTTAATTACAGGTAAGTGAATATGATGAAATTATGACATGTACATATGAATGGTCCTGCAAATTCCGAAACTCAAGTGTTAATCGTTGTACACTCTGCAATGTTAGGCACAAATTGCGATACTAGTTATTTAAATTACGGCACTCTTCCACCCGATTTTTAGAGATAAATATTGCCAGAAGGTAACTAACAGTGTTTCACGTACCTATACTGACATATGCAAATTTCCCACAATTCCTATGAGACGATATAAAAATATCTTAATACGTTATCCCAAGCATTTACTTCAGGTAAATTTACTTCTTCCATATTACTTAGTACTTCACCTTTTACATAAAACACACATTTGCAATATCCTTTTTAATTTTGCGATGTCATAATCCGTCACGTGGTAGTACCAGCACTCCTTTGAAACTCGCTACAACGTATGGCGTACGTGTTAACTTATCATTTTAAAGTATAGTTCTCGTACCAGACAACCATATCGTCATTCATAACCCTAGGATATTCTTCGAAACTCACTTCCAAACTGCTACAGTCTATTCCTGGTTTCGTCACACTTTTTTAAGCAACGTTTGAAAAATCCTTCCAAGTATGACGTGCTTGCTTGTTTCATAAGCGCGTTAACATAAAAATAACCATTTTTATTTAATTAAACTTTTACTTATGTTTAAACTATAAATTACAATATTTTATTTGTAATAAGTACGAATAAAAACATGGCGAAAATAAGTGTGTTGATATTGCCTAGTAAGAAATAGATCCCATGCTAAATATTACTACACTGCGTGAGAAGAGGGATTATGGGTACTTTGGCACATCAGGATCTAGGACCGTAGCGTCGGAGCTATGCGTGCTCTGTCATTCCGGTCAACCGGCGGCCATATTGGATACAGGTGACCTTAACCAGACCTTGGTCCGAGTTACTTTTGACCTTTAAAACCCAGAAAATCCATAAAAATCCAAAAATATCCAAAAAATTTCAAAAAATGTAGGGATGCACCGATATATCGGTAGCCGATATATCGGCCTATTTTTAGGATGTTGGTATCGGCCGCATATTTGCCGACATTTTCATTTTTACAAAAAAGTTATTATTTGGTATTTAGTATACTTACAAAACATACAAAGTGATAAAACAATTAACCAAAGCTTAAACATAATGACAAAAAACGTGCTTACTACATTATATGCACTCATCACAAAGGTACCACTCGTTTGATTTAATGCCACAAATCAATGTTACCTTTTAAAAATGCATGTTCTTCAACGATATTTGGTTTGAGCTGGTTCCTTAATTGTGTAAGCACTTTGCCAGTGGTGCTGAATAATCTCTCGCTTTCAACACTGGATGGAGGGGGCGACAGGTATGCTCTGGCAATGCTAGCAAGGATGGGAAAACGTTCCTTGTTGTTGCGCCACCATTAAAAAACATCACAGATATTAGATGTTCGTCTAAATATTTGGTTATTTCACAACTTTCGTCCAGATGTGCATCAGGGTCATTCGAACTTGAAGGCATATTGTCTAGGAAACACCATAAACTAGCTGTTGTTTTTTTGGATCTTCGCTGGGGTTGGCTGGCAAAACTTGACGTCATCCATATTCTCTAATGTTCCTTATTTACTAGATCTGTTAACCATTCGTTACCTTGCAAAGCGCTCTCTTGACTCCTGAAAACTTAATTTTTGTATCTGAGGTCAAGCATTGTGGCAATAACACAAATTTTGTTTGATTCCAGTGAAATAAATCGTTGATTATCATTCTGTAATAAATCTGATTTCATAGTAGCAAGAAGCTGAAGTCGTTTGCACTACTAGAAAAAAATTTCGCCAAAGCATATACAGCTGGTATATTCACAGAAGCAGCAAACGTCCTTCTGTGAAACCTGCCTAGTTAATTCATCAAATGGTCGCACTAATTTGACAACTTTTACAATTAGCGACCATGGAGTTATCTCATTTTAAATTAGTTATCAGCCAACATATCGGCTAAAATATAGGCCGATATATCTGCCGATATTATCGGCTTCACATGACCGATGTATCGGTTGGTCGATATAACGGCTATACCCATATCGGTGCATCCCTAAAAAAAAATATATATATATATATATATATATATATATATTGAAAACATAAAAAATTTATTAAAAAATGTATTAAACAATTTATTTAAAAAATTAAAATTTACGGAGGACACCCACACCCCCTCCACCCATACTCATTCCACAATTTTGGTAGGTGCAGTACACCATCTTGGTAGAAAAAACAGACACTGTCCGCCATATTGGTAGGTGCAGCCGTCTGTTATTTTGGTTAGTGCAGTCCGCCATATTGGTAGGTGCAGACGTCCGCCATTTTGGTCGGTGCAGTCCGCCATCATGGCAGGCGTCACAGCCACCATTTGCCATCTTGGTTTATTTGGTTTGTCATTTGTTTATACGTTATTGGAGTTTGTCTCTCACCTTTGTTCGACCGCCATATTATTTTTTCGTATGTCATTTGTTTTAAATTGCTGGTACTGTCACCAACACAGCGCCACAGCAGCCAACTGACCCCCTTCAGTCCCCCTTACAATATGTTTAGTTGACCAAATGCCTCACAACTGATTCTCATTGGCTAATTGCCCACCTCTTCCGATATATTTAATTGCTCTGCCAATGTTTCTCATAGGCTAATTACTCGGGTATTTTCGGAGACCTATGTTCGACCAATTTGTCGGTTCTCCTCCACCACCTTCCAAAATTTTTTATTGCTCAGCCAATGTTTCTCATTGGCTGGATGCGGTGCTTGGGACAGCACCAGCAATATAAAACAAATGACAAAACGAAGAAAACCAATATGGTGGTCGAACGAAGGTGAGAGATAAAATCCAATAATGTATAAACAAATGACAAACAAAAAAACCAAAATGGCGAACGGTGGCTGTGATTTTTGGTGGTCCTCTTGGGATACGGCCAGGTTATGCTGTGCGGCCACATGCATGTGAGAGGACGCATTTAGCCCCATCGCTCTGTTCGGTTTTCAACTATGCTAGTTAGTAGGGTCTGAAGTTGTTGAAGGCAGATTGGCGTGTCCCTCCTCGGAGGTAGCAGACCCACAGTGTGGTTTTTCCCGTACGAATAACCGGATTCCGCTCAGAGTGGAATCTGTTCAGACCTATGAAGCCTGATTGTTGTGGTAATCAAGTGGAGGCACATGCTTTCCCCGAGACCCTTGGTAGTAATATCGGACTGTCCCAAAGAATTGGAAAATTTAGGCTCTGTAAAGTTGTCTCCTGTCATACCGCCGTGGATCAGGTACAGGAGGGGAGGTCGGTGCAGAGAGCGGGACATGTTCCGGGAAACATGTGACGTCTACCAAGATGGCGGACTGTACCTACCAAAATGGTGGAATGATTATCGATGGAGTTACGTATGGATAACCTTCGGGAATTTAGGTATTTTTAAATTAATTTTTAAAATAACTTTTTTAATAACTTCTAAAAATATTTATAAATTTTTAATTATTTTCTGGGTTTAAGGTCGATGATCACCAGGGACAAGGTCAAGATCAAGTTCACTTGGATCCAAGATGGCCACTGGCTGACCGGAATGACAGAGTTCAACAAGCTCCGACACTCTGGTCCCAGGTTCCGATGTGACAAAGTCCCTATAATCCTTCTATTTGTTTGCGCATGAATGCGGTGCCCTATCCAGTGCCGTAACTATACCTTTGAAGAACGTGGCAAATTCATCGGATGGGGCCCTCTCTCAATGTAAAGAAGCTCAACCAACGTTGTAGTGTCTATTTACTAAAACACTACGTAATGTACGTACCAACGCTATTATAATTATTGTGTGCTTTTTAGGTGACTTTCTAGTAACTTTTAATTTAAAGAGCTTATTGAATTGAAATAATAACAATTTTATTTATAGTCAAAATTGTAATTATTAAAATTCCTTTTTTCGGGCTTTCTGTTCAGCAAAAGTGTTAATGACAACATCACAGTTCAAATTTGGGCCATTAAATGTTTGATGGATAGAATAGCTAAGTTGCGTAACCTTTCTTGTCCCATAGAATTTCTTAAATAACTTTAAATCAATTTTAGTTTTGAAAATGATCGCTCAGCACTAGCCGTAGTCACAGGAATGGTTACAAATGCCAGACGTTCATCCTCGCAAATTTCATCAAAATGACGTTTCACCTTCCTCTGACGAGGTTTTAGGAAATTCAGGGTTGATAAATCATTTTTCTGCTACACTATTTGCTTGCGTTTTTAAATCTCCAAATTCATGTCGATAATTTTCAAGTTCTTTCAGACACACTTGCAAACGCTTTGAGACATTTGAAAGATCGATGGCTTTTGACTGAAGTGCTTTAGAGGCCGCGTCGATGGTCTGTAAAAATTTGCAATGGAAAAACAGTAACATAATAAAGTTGTAGTTTTCGACCTTCTTCTTCAGTGAAATAGCTTCATTTCTCTCATTTGCTTTGAAATTTAATACAATAGTTTTTGTTAGCGCTTTTTGAACTTCAACAAACCGAACTTTTAAAGCAAAAATTGCATCGAAACGTCCTGCCCATCTAGTTGGATTTAATGTTTCTAATTTTGCCGAAGTTGAAAACTCCCCTTCTTTATTATATGTAAAACATGATAGTATATTCCATCTTTTGATACAATGCCCAAACAAATTATAAATTTGTTGCACGGTTTCGAAAAATGTTTCCATTTCTATAACCTCTTTTACTGCATCATTAACTACAACATTTAAATTATGAGCTCCACAATGGACATACACCGCATTTGGCTCGATATCTCTCACAAGTTTTTGAACTCCATCATAAGTGCCTTTCATGTTATTTGCACCGTCATATAATTGTCCATGATACTTATTCAGAGGAATATTTTTGTCATTTGTGGATTTTATAATCTGGTTGGACATTGCTAAGGGAGTTTGATCCTCAACTTCATGAAATTCTAAAAATTACCCTTTAAATACGAGCGCCTTTGGAGTTCCATTTTCATCTTTCTCGATCACACATTAACGGTGAAGTTCACACAATTGATCTGTTTTCGAAATATCTTGAGTTGTATAAAATATAATGGAGTAAAGTGGTGCCGTTATTATTTCATTTACCAGCGCATTTTTCACTTTTTGAACCAGAACAGCAATGAGCTTATTTTGTATTTTTGGACATGAGTATTCTGTCTGGCCCTTTGGTTTGCTTAATAATTCTTGTTGAACAGGATCGTATTTCGCTAATAACTCAACAATACTGAAAAAAATTTCCTCTTGGACTTGAATCATTGCTGTATGCCTTTTTTCTATTGCCACGAAAAGCTAAATTCAGGTTGAACGTGTCGGCGTAACATCAAGGAGTCTAGTGAGTACTTGGCGCCAAAAAGATTTTCCTTTCTTGATTATGGACTATTGCTCTTCATCTAGTGTTCCATGTAACCGCCGTTTTTGATGTAAAATACATGAATCAAAATGATTTTCTGATGCCTCGTGTCTTTCTATGGCTTCTACAATATGTTTCCAATCGTCATAACCTTCTATCCAAACTTTTTGTNAAAGAAATAGAGAATAGGACAGCCATGCACGTTATAGTTTCACGCCAGACTTAGAAACAATAAAATATAATTTTGGCAATAAAGGTCTATCGTCACTGTCTTTTCAGAAGGGGCCTTTAGGTTTGCAGTGTCCGTTTTCAATCACAAACCGTTTCACTTGATCATTTAGTTCTTTAAAATTACCCTTATCAGTAACATATGGCAAAGATGTAACTTTTTCCACATAAAAAATGATTCACTTTGAGTTTTGCTCGTACCTGTTCGTGGTTGCTCTGGATCTAGATATTCACTGTTGTCGGGCTCTGCAATACTGCCACTTTTAGTCACGTCAATTTCTTCATTTCCGCCACACTGTTAATTTGATTCTTCGTCAATAAAATCTTTATTCTTAAAGTACTGACTTGTTTTAGGCAACTTTCTATTTTTTCTTCAGACTCCTTCTTTCTCTTTCGTTTTTTGCTCCCACTTAGATACTTTCTAGAACTAGACATATTGTTATCTAATTTCCACAACTAACTAATTAACTTTGCAACTGATCGCGGATCTGATAAAACCAAAACTGTGATATCGATAAAAATCTATGCCACAAACAACCAATTCTCATAACAATCAAATGATATATGCGTAGTGGAGCCTTTCTTATACTTACAAATCGGAAAGCGGGGATTCCTAGAGCGTCAATATTACCAGAGCCCGCGCCACGAAAGAAGTCCCGCGGCGAAAATATGAACTGACAAAACAACCACAGACAAAACATTTCTTCCACAGCTGACAGCGTTACTACAGCGCCACGTCTACTAGTGGCGAGGACTTCATTACTACGTACCAGATGCGTTCTAAAACTGGGCGATATCTTTTTCTTACAAATGCGTTCAAATCTTGATACAATTTTTGTTTAATTTATGCATGTACTTTAGTAGGTAACTTAAATTAATTGAATACAAAACTAATAAATTTTACTAAATTTTGTGCTTGCGGCCCGCCTGGGGGAGCCTGCCATTTTGCCCGTCCTGCCACTCTATTGTTACGCCACTATCCCTTAGGTGTTTTTCGTAGACTCGGTTAAGGTTTGTTAGCATGTGATGGAGGATTATTCTGGAAGCAGAACTTTAGCAGGGCTTCGGCAAAGTTGGAAGTAACCGTAATTGGACTGTATATTTCGTAAACGCATTCGTCATGTATCCTACACGCGAAAGGAATCTTCATAAATGTCTGGAAACTCATCTAGAGAAATCCGAACAATGTTTAGTTATTTGCTTTGATTTTCCTGGTACGGGAAGGCTGCAGGAGGCTGATAATGTGAACATAGAAGTGGAATTGGAAACGAAACTGACTAGTGAAGAGGAACGTGGAACTACTTTGACGTTGGAGTCCTTGAGCGCGGGCTGGGTAAGAGGGACTCACATCACGAGCGCCATCGCCTCTACGCTCAGGGATCTGAACTGGTGTGCATTGTCGTCGTCTGGAGTGTTCAACGACGACGATGTCTCTTTATCACAGGAGTGCGTAGTAAAGTTCAGTAACATCGCTTGGTTGCGGGTAGTGTGTTTTAGACACAGCAGTCTGAGAAATCAGACTTTGACAATGGCCGAGGGTTACAAATACTATTTGTAGCATGCGTGATGCATACAAAGTAGCGTTCTGACATCATCATCGGGGGTGTTCACTTTTTGTAAGTAAACATATCAGGGACACGTTTAATAGTTTCTTCAAAAAACGCTGGGGCCGCGGTGGTGTAGTGGTTAGACTGCTCGCCTCCCACCATGGTGAACCGAATTAGATTCCCTGCGGGGCCACTCCCGAATTTTCGCATGTGGTATTCGTGCCGGACGATGCTGTTGGTCGGCGGGTTTTCTCGGGGATCTCCTGTTTCCCCCTCCCTTGCATTACGGCGCTGCTCCATACTCACCCCGCTTCACCCTTATCACCTCTCAAGATCTCGATGTAAAGAGCCGCCCAAATCTCTTCACCCAGTGACCCATTCAAAAACTGTGTTTTTTGAAAGATCCTACAACGCAGTTGAAGTGGCGCGTGGTCCACCACCTGAGCTGTGAGTCGCCAGTGAGAGGATAGTTGATGTCGCTAAGCGCACCAACTGCCCTGGACTATGCTGTGCTGAAGGCGTCCTCGCCCTTCTTCAGCCAGCTCCAACTCACGACAGCTGTCATTCTCAAGCTCGAGGGTGCTCACTAGCAGGTCGCCACACTAACGTGCAGAGCTGTAAACACGTTTCATCACGCCCCGCCTTGTTGTGGCCGTCGTTGTTATGTCGCTCTCGTCACTTCAGGCTCCACCCGGCCGTATATGCTGATCTTGTTTGGATGTAATTACCAACTTGCCGTATATGCTGACCTTGTTTTGATGTAATGACTTCGATTTGTGGGTGGGTTTTGTCGTTAGCGACATTGTTGTAAGGGCGTCCGACAGCAAACAATTCATTGTTCCAAACACTCTTCAACATGTCCGTTTTTCCATAACATCATCATGATCGTGTGTCAAAATTCAATTTTAGTACTTTCAGAACACACGGGTAAATCAGTTAATCCATTCAATTTAAAGCGAAACAAAAAATGTTGCAAGACTTTGTCTTAAAACTGCTTAAATTTTGTTTAGTAAATAATATTTAAAATTATAAATATGCTAATTTTTTTATTTTGACAACAGTTATTTAATGGCTTCTCTCTTTGCTATTTATTTTTAATTCACATGTTATTTCCCGATTTAGTACTCTAGATTCATGATTTTCAATTGTTATTTTTTTAATTCACAACAAACTGCACTGAATTCTAATACTTTACTGTTTAAGCCCGACCCCTAATCACCGGAGCCTACGAGCGTCTAGGCAGTAATAGTAATTTCGCTCTTTGATAATGTATTAAGTACTTGGTGCCCTTCGCGTCACACGCTTGCACTGTTGTGAAGGTTTCAATTGATCAGGTTACCAAATAGCTAGATTGGCGCCCAGGGTTATCTTTGTGGCTATCCTGCTGCGAACTAGCATTTCCGAGCGAATGTTAGGTGCTTGGTGAAGTGCTATGTTTCACGAGGCGTGGACCTAGTGTGCAGCAGCATGTCAGTGGAGCGAAACAGTTATGGCGACCTTGGCGTCCATACTGAGTTCAGAACCCTGAGACAGTCTGAGGGTGCATCAAGCACTTCTGTGATTACAAATTCAGCACACAAACATTTGTTCCAATGAGGAATAAAGAAATATTTTGTTACGAAAATTACAAATTAATGTTAATAAAATTAATGAACTTGCTTTTTGGCCTTTGGCCCCGTACTGATGTTTATGTCGATATTATTACTCATTCATTTGTTTCTTGCCATGTTTCGTTTAGTTTGGTAAAATTATTGACTGAATATCTTAGGGAATTATTTAATGTTTCAAGTATCTGTTGACAACATCTAGTCTTGGCTTGTTCTCGTATATTTTTATTGTCATCCTGTTTGTGTTCCTTGGCGACGTTGCTATGCAGTTGCGTATGTCCAAAGTAATTTTTCATTCGACGTTTTTAAACATCAAGATAATTAATTTGTTCGTGTAATGCACACAGATCTTTCATATTTATGAATTAAGAAACAAAATAATGTTAGAACAACTTATGTTATTCTTTAGTCCCCAGTTAGGGGGGAAATTACGTATGTATTAAATTAACCCAATAAGATACAGCACATCCAAATTAATTAAATTAATTGATACGAGGCGTATTTCAAAAAGGAAATTTTATGATGGGCGCCATGCTTAGCCCAATGCGAATAGACTTTGTGTTCAGTTGTAGTGATTATGAGCCATTCTACACGTAGAGCAGTACAAGTGTTTAAGAGTCAGTTACCAACCAGGAAGATTATTTGACGTTGAGCCTCGCAGTTTACAGTACTGCCCAAAAGTGACGTTCCTGTTTTTTGTGTACACAATTATCTACACTGACTCTGAATGTGCCAAATACGTAAGCAGAAGACAAAGCGAAAATTGAAACAAAACTGCGAAAAGCAAAAAATAACGCGACTTCGTTCCTACTGTGATTGGCCCACAAGATCACGTGGTGCAGTCACGTTTCCGGTGTCACGCAAACGCTTGAAATGCACAATTCTTTCTGCACGTGAACGTACGTTTTATATTACTTGAGACAAGCGCGATAGGTGTCATTGAAATACACCAGTCAACTTATAACGGGCTCAATGTGAACTTGCTGCTTGTGACATGACACGTGGAATTCCGGTCTTAAGGCACGACTTCGCCTCTGTTGCAAACATTATTCGTTTTTGTGTCATAATTTCGCTTTCAGATTGATAACGTTTGATTATAGAAAATTTACAAATACACGAGTTGTTTGGTGTTTTTGTGCTCTGTACTCACTGTGAGTTACTTGCTAAATGTGACAAGCTAGGAACATATTTATATTTTATCAATACGTTTCTGCCTTTTTGCAACTATCTGATATCAGACAATGGAAATTAGTTACAAACATATTCTAAAAATTCATAAAATGAAAATGTTCTTTTGAAAAATTTCCAGTCCTTTCTGTGGAACTGGCATAATGAAGCAAAAACGAATAGTTAGTGTATAATATGTGAAGCCGAGCCTAAATAATGTGATGCGCGGAAGACAAACTGGGAAATAAGCACGTCTGCATATCCATGCTGTGGGCATTGCTTGCCTGGCAGGGGAGAGCACGGTGGCTCCAGCTGTATCGGCGTTGGTCTCGGTGTTGTCGACATCGTTGCGGTTGTCTAAG
>NQII01001370.1:336403-506997 GCA_002778355.1 Clitarchus hookeri
CCAGCCAGCCCGGTTGTGTTTTCAGAGGGTGGTGGATGTGTTGTATCGCCAGGCACGTGCATATGCTGTGAAATGAAATACACGTCTGCAGAAAGTCGGACATGGTTGTATGGGCGCGCTAAGTGTAATCGGCGAGACGTTCCGTATTTACGCCAACACATTCCCAAATATACGATTTCTACCTATGGAGGCATGTGTGGTATAGCACCTGCGTTGCCACTGTATGAGTCCTACTGTAAAGTGTTGTGGACGCATTCCAACACATTCGCGCCAACCTCGACGTAATTGTAAGGACGCGGTCATCCGTTGAAAGAAGTCTGCGGGGCTTCATTCACAGTATGGTGCACATTTTGAACATTTGTTATAGCACGTCACACACACACACACACACAGGAAATGTACACTTAATCCACCGTAGCAAGGCCAATAGCTTCGGAGGATGACTACACGAAATAGAAGCTGAATCGGCCATATTTTTACTAACATTTTTTCCTTCACTTATTATCCTTTAAGCAGCGCCCATATTTTTTTTAACACCATGTTTTTACGAATACTGAAGCGAGACGATAGTGTCTATCGTAAATTCGAGCTATCACCAATACCAGAATGACCCTCACTGGCCACAAATATGGCAGAACGCATCTGACCAATCAGCGCCTGGAGACAAACTGGACAGACGATAGCGCTACCCACATGTGATTTTACGGAGCACAAGAAGACAATCATACACAAGAAGTTACCAATATAACTAATGAGCCTACTTTCGTTTGCGGATGCAATAACTTTGATGCATTTCTTAAAATGTAAGATTGTAGGTGGGTCTTGAAGTCTCACTGACAGCGGTATTATTAGAGATTGAACAAGAAATAAATGCAATACTATTGAAACAACTACAAATATACTCGTGTCTTACCCGGGACTCGATCTCATAACGCCTTCTGCCATAAGCTAGCGTGCTACCAACTGTGTTATGGAGGTAGGATTCGGAGCACCATTTTTGGTTGCCATCAGTCTAAGTTTCAATAAACTGGGTTTACCAACCTCAAATATTTACATGGACATTATTATGAAAACAAGTGCGCAAGTCACTTAAATAATGTAAGTTTACATGGCCTACCGTAGCACTACGTGTGTTCAGAATTTGTTGGAAATAGGTTAAATGGTTCCCGAGATATGGCGTAATTTTTTTCTCATTTAGCACTATTGTACAAAAATCCCTAAAAACAATGTATGTATAGGCATAACTGGTGGTTATTTTAATATACACCGTCAGTATACAAAGTTCGGTTGAATTTTCTCTAATTATTTTATAGATATGACAAACTTATATTAATAAATTACATTGTAGTCATTTTGAAAATGACTGACCCACTTCAATTATGTAAGTTTACATGACTTACTATAATAATACTTGTGTGAAAAATCCGGTCGACGTATTACTTGATTGCTTCCCAATATATAATACAACTATATTTGTTAATGTAGCACTATCTTACAAAATGGATGACAAAAGAGGAAATGTGTTAATACGTTTTGTGCTTTTAATAGATACGTTTAGTATAACAAGTTTCGTCACAATTGTTTAGATAGTATGGTAGATGTAAGAAATAAACCTAAAGTTTTCTTATAGCCGCTATTTTGAAAATAAGCGCCTTAGCATTTTCAATTGCATACATTAACATGGTCTACAATAGTAATACTTTAATTCCAAATTTAGTAAGAGTTGGTTGTTTTGTTCTCAAGGTATAACATTAAACTTTTATTTTTCTTTTTTCACTAGCTTTAAAAATGGCGGATTGGTAACATTATCGAGTACTTAGTTTGATGTTTATATCGTTTACTATCAACGTACAAAATTTAATTTATGTAATTTTAATAGTTTCTGAGGTATAAAATAGAGCCCTAAATTTTAAGGATTGTCGCAATTTTTAAAATAAGTATCCGGCATGATTTAAAACAATGAAAGTAGAATTAATTTTGCTAAATACTAAAGGCAGACCTAGTTTGGTTAAATTCGGTTCACGGCTTTAAATTTTATAAAAGGGGGCATATATTCCAGACAGACAACCAGGTAATTGCATAGGTCTGTGTTTCCTTGGGAAAGTAGACTAACAGTTGTCTTCTGCAGAGCCTAGCTCAGCCAATTAGGGAAGTTGTACGCCGACACGGAAGGAACCACCACGCCACTTAACCTCTAGCTAAGATGTGGCCACGTCACAACAACCAAGTGTACAGTGTCAAGCAGAACGACGTGTACAAACTCATACAGGTTATTATTACTCACGAAAAGAAATTTACAGATTTATATAAGCCACCCATGGTCGTTCTCAAATACGAACGGCTCTAGAATACCTTAAAAGTGGAGAGTGAAAAGTGTGTATACGGTATAGGTATTATGAAAAGCACCTGAATTAGAACAGAGAAAAATTTGAATACCAATTACCTACCATTTACAGTACCTTCGTTTTATCGAAGATCTTGGTTTAATTTTCGTTGTTCTTACTCAGGTACTTTACATAATTTACCATATACTTTTCACCCTCCACTTTTAAGGTGTTCTACGGCCGTTCGTATTTGAAAACAACCAGTGGTGCCCTATATCAAATTTTGTAGTTATCCATGAGAAATAATCGGTCCGAGATTGCAGGCATCTTTCAGAATGCCATATCCATGCGCAGGATACTTGAAAGCGTGGGTGGTGTGACGCAACTGAGAGGCACATGACGGGAGCAGAGAGAGGGCAGCCAGCTCCTACAGTAGTTACCATCTTGTATCGAGATGACCAGTAAGTTACTGAGGATCGTCGCCTTCTTCAAGCTGAGTCCCATCAAAGCCAACGCCGCACCTGCCCTTACTCTACAACTAACATCAGATACGCCAATATTCATCTTACGGCCTTTTCGCAGTTTCTTCGCACTTGTTGAATCTAACCTTTGAAAAATCACCCCATGTATTATGTGTTTGATTTTCTTCTAAATATGTCATGCATCACAAGTGTTTTACATCCTCTGTTTTCATAAAGGTACCTTATTTTTTATTAACTTGAACTTCTACTTATAAGTTATGTATTAGCTATAATATTTCATTTACAATTAATATGGATAAAAACAGGGGGAGAGTAGGTGGGTTGGAAATGCCCAGCAAGACTGACCGGCACCGCCACGTGATGGTGCTTCTGTATATTGATCTTTTCTGTGCGACGGCACCAGTCGATACTGACCCAATCACGGGATGGACGCAAAGTCACGTCATTCCTACACTCCTGGACCTTTTACCGGAGCTGCGTTACGTGACAGATTTTGAACTGGGAAGAGTTGCGCAACGTGCTTTCTGCTGGCTTACTGGGTTATTTTAGCAACGTGAGGTTTTTTACTTTTTAAAAATTATAATCATTGTTCACATACGTTTTTACTTTAAGCAGTGCCGTTTGCTGCGTTACATAATACCCGTATGCACGAAAACGGCAGGCTATAAGAAAAGCAGAACTTGCGCGTACGTAAGTTAAACTTACATAAGCTGTTCATACACTGTGCCTTCAAGGCAGTGACGAAGCTTTCTTTTCACAGTATTGTAACAAGAAACAGTAAGAATCAGTGTTATAAACTCGCAAATTGAAACGTTTTCACCTCAACTAACTTATTCACAGATATGACTATATTACGAAAAGAACGTTTTCCAATCCAATTACTACATTATGCAAATATTACCCTCAAGAGAGTGCTAACAGATAAAAAAAAATATTATGCCATCAGTTACGCAGTTTTTCTCGCTATTAAAAGTAACAATAATTACATTAAATATTGTTATGATTGTTGATCTATAACTAACAGGAAGAATAACTATATATGGTAGTTAAAAATAGTAAAATATCAGTACTGCTCTGGCAAAATACAACCGAATCACTTTCTATAAGATAAAGCGATTTTGATACATTCAGTGATGTAAATAAATAACACTTAAGACACGTTACATCAATAAATAGCACCAATTTTCTTTTAATATTTTTTATTGTACATATTGACATGTATGTAGTTTATATTTTCCTTTGTAAATCCTATAAAGTAATGTTATCTGCATATATCGGAGGTTTAGATATTATAACTCTGTACACAGAGAAAATCTTAACATTTTTCGTGGGGTGAAACGAAAATGATTGACGATTGTGATAATCTAGTACTTTAACTACATGAAATTTTTTAATCTCTGGTGGCGAAACTGCTAGTCATCTTCATCGTCCATTAAAAAAATTCTTCGTAGTTAAATACATTGTCTAACATGTCATTGTATTTTGTAACAAATAAAGCAGTGGTCGACAGGTTTTTAAACATTTTGTTATCTATCTCTTATTGTTAGTGACTGTACCAGCGGTATTTCGTAGGAATAGAAAAGTATGTCCTTGAGGATTTGGAAAATACTTGGACTTTGACAGGTTCAGAACCGCTGTGTGTCTTTTAATTGATCTTCGTGGACATTGGATGACTGCATTCAACACTCTAGCGGTGTTCGACTATGCTTACATATCTACGGCGATGTATCACATACGGAACCATCTTCTCTAATCCTTGACGAGCACAGAATAATTAGTGCATCACGTCACTTAAACTGGCATCGAAACTCACGTTGATTGGACGTAACACATCCTGCCTGCGTTTACTGCAGCAGCACTGTCACGTGCAGGCCAGCGCTACAGGACAAACTAAACACGAACAACGCGGCTATAACGTAGCATCTGTCTGCGTCAGTGTGGCCAACCAATGGCGTCAATATGGCCATTAAAATCGCTACGTTTTTCGTATTTTTGTGTCTATGTATATTACACACAAATGCTATGAGCCGAACACCATACTTGATTTTTTTTTTAGTTCATTTTGTATCCTCTTAATTTCTATTTCTTGCATAATATACATTACCCACATTCGCTAATCTTTGACGACTGAATTGCTCATAAAGTGAAATTTCCTTTACCACATCGCCTATATATTAGAATATTTTGGTTGTTTATTTCAATTTTTTTGGTTTTTTTTTTAAGTGGTTGTAGTTGATGAGATTAGTTTTTTAAATTTATTTTACCTGTCATTTTCACTTTACTGCAGTCCAGATATAATTCGCTTGCATCAGAGCCATTAGTATTGGCAATGAATTTTTAATGCAAAAAAAATTATATGTCTAATAAAGAACTGCAACTAATAACGATTCAGCGTTTAAGTAAGCAGTCCAGTGCTTCTGAAATGATTATAGCAAAATAAATTTATATTTCTCAATGGAAATTCTGAATAGGGACACAGTATCGGGTGTGACGAAACCCAACATGGCGGACGGCACCCTCCGGAGCCAACCTAACGATCCGCGTCCCCGAAGTGACCAAATACTTCTACTTACGACGCCACTACTTGCTCTCAGACACAGTAGCAGTCACCGTCCAGAGCACTTCTTGTTGTTTTTAGCAGTTTGATTTTAATTTATTTTATTAAATCTATGGTGTTGTGTTCTTTAGGCGAACTATTTCTCTTAACGAAATAATCTTTTTAATTCTATGACAATACAGTAGTGAAGGGGAGGTGGAGGTGGCCTGCCTCGACGCACACGCCTTCAATACAACGTGCAGGCCACAAACTGCACAGAGCGGCACGCGGGTCGCCTACAGACCAGGGGTCGTGTTGCAGAGGCTACGACATTCAGTCGTACACTGTTAAATATTTTCCTGCTTGGAGTTTTCCTCCGCATTGACGCCGACAATAGCAAGAGCTGTAAGGGTTACAATGGCACACTTACAAGTGCGCCATCGCCGCTACACTAGACGCGGAGTAAGCTACGTCACACATGGAGGGGCGGGCCGCACACTAGCGGAGGGGCTGTGTGTAGAGGAGAGAAACAGCAGTAAAACCAAGCCTTCACAGCAGGTAGAGAAAAGGAGAAAACATTGACTACTGACCACTGATGTATGAAGTACTACGGCAGTTCAATCCCCTCTCACTGCTCCAGCCAGTGAGTCTGGCGTGTAAACGTCGCTGCTGCCACTGCTCTCACTTTCCGCTGCACCTACATCTATACACACATTGTCAATTTCAATGTCAAATAGCACATCCTTGTCATAATATAAGTTCTCGGGTGTCTCGATGTGATTGCAAATTTGTATCCAGAATTCTGGCTCCATTGAGTTAAATATGTCCTCATAGAGTTTTCTTTCAGATCTGCCGAATTGCAAGTAACCTTTTTTGAAGCGACTTCTCCTTTAACTTTAGCCCAAATGCTTTATATCGGATTCAAATACGGACGATAGGGTGGAAGACGAAGTACTGTGTGGCCGTGGCTCCCCAGTAGTCTGTCTACCGAGTACTGCACTTGCCGAGGTCTGTGTTGCTTTATGAGGCCATACAAAGCTAGTTTTAGCATGCCGCTAGTAAACGAAATATTATCCTTATCACATTATCTATCACAACAACACTGGCAAGAGGAAGATTTGGTGATAATTCTCGTTAACCCATATTTCGTAATTATCTCTATTCATATTTTTGTAGTAATCCCCTGTTGCCTGGCGCGACTTACATATTGCCAGAGCCTTGGGGACAAATTAGTTTTCGCCAAAATGTACGACTCATACATGTAAATAATTTTGCGATTCTCATTTCTATATCGTTGCATATTCTTGAGATATTCTATACGTTTTTGCGGAATATCAGATTTTTCCATTGAAACCAGGAACGGAGATTTTTTTTTGCACCTAAATCCTAGCTTCTTCAAAGTCGTTCATGAAGTTTTATTACTTCCTTGTTAGTTTATGTCACCCTTTAGACTAATTCTTAGAGATTCGACAGTCGGCACACGTTTTTCTGTTAGGTAGAAATTGTAACCAGTACGCCATATCACAGCTTCGCCGAAGGTATGAAGGCCGTATTTAGAGGTTTTCTTCCGTTTTTTGTTGGGTGTTGAGAAAGACGTTCCTTCACCTGCTTCTTTCTTGTTAGTTTCCCTCTTAACTGTTTGCACTGCGGTACGAGACACTCCCGTCGCCGTAGATGTTCTCAGCTGCGCTTTCTCACGTGGAATGGATGGTTCCCTCAATCTCGCTTCGTTTTCCATGAACTGCAGAACGTTGTAAACCATTTCTCGCCCCTGGGAGTGCAGTTTCTTACCTTTCACTTGTGACAAAACTGGAGGCATTGAAATGTATAATGTTGTACTGTACGCACTTCACTGTGTTGTCTCCTACATATGACAGAACACTGACTGCAGAAGTGATGAACTTCACACACACAAACCTGAGCTACAAACAGTAAAGGGAAACGTGTCTAAGTGACGCGGACGTCTCGCAATGCCTACGTCTGCTTCAGACTCGGCAAAGGGACTTCATTTTCACTCGGTATAGAAGCTGCAGCCGTGCTGGTGTCAAGCGCGCGTCATCGCTCTACTACTTCGCCTCCCCCCTCAATGACTCACAATGTTACATTCCACTTGTAAGGTCCGGCCAGGCTCTGAGTTATTCCACGCGGAGTGTACGCACAGAACTCTGCGCAGTGTTCTCGTAATGCTGCGTGCACCTACACGACTCTCAGCGTTACCCATATGATGTTCCTGTGGCAAGATCTACAGCAAGGTTCAGTGCATGTCCCTCGAGTTTACTTTTAGATACAGGACTTAAAGAAAGCCGGTTTTAACCATGTTGGAGTGCTCTGGAATTGTGTTTCTAATCTGTGGGACGTCATAAAAGTAATCGTTAGACATAGTATGAAGTGTGTGTTATTTTTGTAGTTCAGCACATTGGACGCACAATTAACAGTTTCCTAAGAAAACCTGGATTTCCAACATTGTCCACCGCAGTTCGAGCGCCAAGCTCCTTAATATATGGAACGCGACCCATAATGACGCAAATGGATCTGAGTGTTTTTGGATGCGAGGATCGTTGGAGATTCGGATTGGGATAAAGGAGGCCGTACACCATGCTGGATTTCGTTACACCCGACACTTAGAAATTGTCAGTTTTACCCAATAATCTATTCTGAAATTGTAGACTTTGCCCTAAAATCACCTCTTTCTAACCAAAATATTTCCAAAAAAAATGCATGGATCGAGTCTTTAAACGAGTAAAGCGGATTACACCCACAATGCAACGTGAGTATTCTGGTATTACACAAAACGCATTTTGCTTACTGTAGTTTCCTAAACGAAGTGAATTTTTACATAAATGCAGGTGAACCTAACTTAATCTTACATAACCGTACATTACCTAACCTAATCTAACATAGTTTAACGTATCTTAATCTAACCTAACCTAAACGTGGATAAAAGCGTAGGGTGTACAACCAGAACACTCACATCAAGTTGTGAGTAATTGATAGTGGCTGCAAAGCGAAAAGTAATACTGTTCCTGCTGTTGTGCAAAGTGCAATTGTCACAGCGCGTAGTGGGTATTTTCAAATGCTCAATGGCCGTAATAATCGCACAGTACGCATTGTAAAAGTTGATCACTACCCACGCCGCCTTGTGGGTAGACATTACTAGCACCTGACAAATTCAGCGATTCTGAGTAGCATATATAAATAAACATATGTATATATTTGTAAATAAAACATGTTTCACAAGTTTACCGACAACCTTAAGGCACATAATATATATAATGTTATTACGTTTCTTATAATAATAGTATATAAAAATTTCGTTTAGGAACCTATGGTCTCAAAGTGATGAGGCGTTCGTACACTCACAGCTACTTACCAACCTCACGTACCTAAATATAGCAACAATTAGCCGTGTACTACGTGAAAGAGCACAATATCACAGTTGGCTATACTGCTTGCTCTAAGTATTCAGTGCATCTGTGTAACATTTGACATCGTCACAGTGTGCAGACGGTGCTTCCAACCCACGTCATGTACTGACGCAGGATCAGTTTGACCTTGGGTTCCTACCCCAAAGTTGCTCTATTCCCTCTTTATGCTCCTCACAACTGTCGGTAACAGTTTAGAACATATATATATATATATATATATATATATATATATATATATATGTATTCATACACACACCAACTTTCCATTTCTATTCAATAAGATAACACTCTGAAATATATCTGATTTTGTTAATACAGAATACAACCAAAGTTAGGATATTAAAACACATTCGTGTTGTTTTTGTATCATTCATAAAGGAGAATAAATAAACTGTACCTGTAAGATTTTTGAGTGATTTTCTCATTTTTTTAAATCCACCAAAACTGCCGCAAACTATGGTTTCGCGCAGATGAGAGAGAATAATTTTTTCCACATGGTAAGATCAATCACTGCCTAAGTATTTACCGGAAGAAGAACTCCTCACTGATAGGGAATAGTCAGATTTCGCGTGTGATGTTTATTATATTTATGGGATTATATCAGACGACAGTTCCCCTTCATCTTTGAAATTTGAAAGTAATAACTTGATTTCATCGAATAACAATTACATCACTCGATTTGTAAATTGTACGAAGGAGTGTCACTACACTACAGGAAGTATGCTAGCTTGCTAAATGTATAAAAGCGGATCACAAAATAAAATTACGCTGGTGAAAATCTTCTGCCAAGTTGTTCGGGAAATTAATGGCCATTTACGTACCTACTTTATATAACTGCTGCGTAAACTCATAGGCATCTTTCAAAACCGTCTCCATCTGAAGCTACACATTTCTACCCTATCGATTCATAATGTTATGAATCCCACCCTGAAGAAACGCGGCTTCAATGAGGCAATGCAATGCCAGAAAGCACTTCCTGTATGCCCCTGTTTTTTAACATATTGCCTTTCATCAAGTGACTTAGATGTAAAGGTAGGCAGATATGGTTAAACATTAGAGACGGAGCAAAATGCTGAGAGAAGCAGGAATGGGGAGGCAATCGGCCACGGCCTGTTTTAAGGTACCACTCGATTATTCGCCTGACGTGAGTTCGGTCAACCGTTAAAAATCAGGATGGCCGGACCGGGAATCGAAACCATGTCCTCCCGAACACGAGTCCAGTGGTTAACTATATCACCTCTCTCTGTGATTTATATGTAAAACCTTTAAACACTTGATAAGTCCGAAAAACAAGGCAGCCAACTCTTTATTGCAGATGTCACGTACAGCTGTGTTTGTGATGCTACGTCAATTCATACAATCCCTAGTTATCGATTTTTTTTTTCACTTCCTAATTTTTGGTACGTAACGAAAAACTATTGAAGTACAAACGCTAAACTGTAGAGAAAGTTACTTAAGTGAGGCGAGTAAATGGTCTTCACTGTACAAACGTCTTTTAAGGGTGGACTTCACCTCTTATGCAGAAATTCATCGTTTTGGTGTCATAATTTCAGTTTCAGAGTAATTACTGTTCAATCCTCTGACTATCACAAATTTTATATTTTATGAGTAGTTTCGTATTTTTTTTTACTTAATGTGTGCTGTATTCTTTGTAAAAAGACAGGAAAGTATCGATATTTTAAAGATTTTATTGTGCTATTTGGGACAAAATATTACGTCGATAATTCGTTTTTATTGCGTGCACTGCAGAATAAAGCAAATACCAAAACTTCCACAGTAAAATTTGTAAATTTTACATAAATATAATTTAAAATCAGTAGTATATGCAATAATCTTGTATAGTGGATGGCGCAGAAACTTGAAGCGTCGTTCTCCATCCCCCATGCACCTGCGTCTTCTTCCTGCTTCATCTTGGAGACTCTGTCACCGGCACAACATTTGTCACACCCCTGACGTGATGTCAAGTCACGTCTGCTCCCACGCTCTCGTCACATTACGGTCACTTTGCTCTCTGTGCGTCCCAGTTTGCAATCACATTGTCCCTTCAGTAGTGGACAGTCCTCTGCGTTCTCGAGCACAAGTCACTTGCTCATTGTCTGTCGCCACAGACAGACCTCGTTCTCTTGTTTAACCCGGCCACACGGAGTGAAGCTACCAGAGTGCTGGCTGTTTGCTATTGGTTCCAAGTTCTGCAAGACGCGTCGGATGAGCGAAGGTCAAATGACAACCCTCGAGCTAACATACTTGTATTCAGTCCACCTTGCCACTGAATTATAACGCTTAACTTCTAATGAACAAAATGGAAATATAGATGTTTAAATTGTTATGAAAATTGCATCGTCTTTATAAATTTATGAGTTATGAGAATCTGTAAAACATTAAATTAAAATAATTCATGGCATATAACCTACTTGTCATCCGTAAAACTTTAAAACCCTCAACTTTGATTTTAAAATATTTTAAACAAAATTTTTTTTGGGGAATTATTTTATAAAAATTAAAAGAATTTGGATAAACTCCAAAGTGTAAAATGTATCCACAGTTTGGACCATGATCTTGGATAGAAAACAAACACACGTTTAGCTTCATTCTTTGAGTTCTTATTTCATAGTGGTCATACATAGTAAATGCAATCATGAAATTGCTTCAAAATCATGAAGTTGGGGTATTAGCTTTGGGTTTTTCGTTTGAGGAACATCACTTTGTTTTAGTTTGAACGGTTGTGTCATTTATGAATTACACTTTGAGTAACATCAACCATAACTTCGGTGCTTGGTTGAAGACTTGCGATTGTGATATCTTTTTACTGAATTTGTTTATTGAGATTGTCAGTGACATAATTATATTCTATTTTGATTTTATATTCCCTGTGTTCTCTTATTGTTGACAATACTTACTAAAACACCCAATCTTGAAAGATTTCAGCTATAGGTAGTTTTGAATAAATTGTCAATTGATAAACGCATTATTAATAGATAGAACTGTTCACTATATTCAAGTTTATTTGAATATTTGACTAACTGCATCAAATCCACAACCTTTATTCGACATAGCTTTGTTTGATATATTTAACTTCCTTTAATATTTAAGACTTTTTGCGTATTACTTCACACATATTTTGAATGAATGTGAATGGTTATCTTTTGTACAAAGTTGTGAGAAAAGTAAGTTGTTATATTTAGTTTCCTCACAACATTTACGTGTTTTTGTTAAGTAACTTTGAATTATTATTAATATACAAATTGATTTCCTTTAGCTTATTAATTTTTTTAACGTATACATTTACTACATTTGCAAAGTTAGTTTTCGAGAATTTTATTTCTAAAAAGTTTGTATTTTGGTTTATCTTATTATTTGATACGAACTTTACAAGTATTAACGTGCTTATCTTCTGTATATTTGTGTGAATATATGTAATTATTATATTTTTCTTAAATATTCTTAAAATTCTTGGAAGCAATATTCTCTATTTATGTAAAACTATTTATGGGTACGTTCAAATAAAGACGGATCCAATGCTCGACAAGATGAACAAATCTATTGAGTTTCCGAAACTTCTTGGAGTCGATAGAAGTTAATAAAAATATTAAACATCAACCTTTCACATAATTGATAAAAACTATGACAAAAATATTGTATTTCTTGTATGATAAGCATATGAGTATCTTACCTGGTAAAAAAAAGGATTGCTGAAAATATATGATATTTGAAAGTTATAAATTAGAAGTGTTACGTACAAGAAATTAATATAAACTAATAAAAAGCAATCATTACATGACATTGAGTTTTCTGAAGTTAACTTGATTTGGCTTGAGGAGTATGTTTATTGTTGGTTCTACTTAACTCAATCTAGAACACAAAAATAAGAGTAAAGGAAACTGAAAGAGAAATTTTGCATTTTTATTTAATAATCGTGATGATATAAAAATGGGGGCTTACATATGTGGGGTACTACCAACATTAAACATACTACTCAAGTGAATGTTATAGGTAGAACTAGATGTAGTGTGTTGAATGAGGAGTGTCGTCGTTGTTGCAGGAGTCGCTTGGCTACCATGGCTCCTGGCAGCGGCAATGACAACCACCTATCAGCAACCCTCTCCACCAGGACTCACAGAGGTGTACCGCTGGCGCCAGGTAGACGTGGAGTACCCCAGTCCCACGGCACGAGCTGCCGCCCTCTCCTCGGGCGACCTGGTGCCGGAGAACAACCTGCCACTGGGTCTGGACACCTGGGGGGATCGTATCTTCGTGACTCTGCCCCGCTGGAAGACCGGCGTGCCCGTCACACTAGCCACAATACCGCGGTCTGCAGGTGGTGAGTCTCCACTGTTCAGGCCGTACCCCAGCTGGGCGTGGCACGACCCACGCGGAGGCTGCGATGCACTCACCTCCGTCTTCCGCCTCACCGTCGACACATGTGGTCGCCTCTGGGTGCTCGACTCCGGCCTCGTCGACGTCGCCTCGGACTCGCCCAGCGTGCGCTGCCCCCCGCAGCTGCTCGTCTTCGACCTGCAAACCGACAAGCTGCTCCACAGATACCGCCTACCCACTCATCAGGTGAAGGAGGGCTCACTCTTCAGCAACATAGCGGTGGACGTGCGTGGAGGCCGCTGTGAAGACGCGCATGCCTACTTGGCTGACGTGTGGCGTTACAGTGTGGTGGTGTACCGTCTGCGAGACAACCACTCCTGGAGGATCAACCACCACTTGTTCCTGCCGGACCCCGCGTCCTGCCGCTACGAGCTACACGGCGTCACATTCCGCTGGACGGACGGCGTGTTTGGGCTGTGTCTGTCGCCCGACGAGCCTGGTGCAGACCGCACGCTCTACTTCCACCCCATGTCCGGCAACAACGAGTACGCCGTGCCGACGTCAGTGCTGCGCAACGAGACGGCGGCCAAGCTCGACCCTGACGCCTTCCTACAGCTGGGGGAGCCGAGGTATGCGTCGAGAGGTCAGGCGTCTGCGTCGGCCATGGACCGGCGCGGGGTGATGTTCTACAACCTGGTGAGCCGCGACGCCGTGGGTTGCTGGAACTCGCACCAGCCACGGGGGTTTGTCGGCGACCTGCAGGGCGTCGTGGCTAACGACAGTGAGAAGCTGTGGTTTCCTAACGACCTGAAGGTGGACCAGGAGCTGCAGCAGTCTGTGTGGGTGCTCAGTAACAGGCTGCCTACCTACATCTACTCGCAGCTCGACCCCGCAGACTACAACTTCAGGATCCTCACGGGGTTCGCTGACGAGCTGGTGAGGGGCACCGTGTGTGACCCCGAGCACGTGGACTTACTGCAGGTGAACGGCGTCTCCAACAAGCTCGGCTGTCTGTGATGTGATGTGATGTGCAGTGGCTGGGATCTCAAACTGCCGTCTCACTGCGATGCCTTAGTCAACCTGGCTTCCGGTGGAGCTTCTCCGCACATCTCTGCCTGCACTTGACACCTTCCACTCTAATAATGTTCAACACGTTTCAAGTTTTTTCCCAATTTTGTGAGGCCCTTTTCATTTTATAGTTGCTAAAAACCATTTAATTTTCAGATAAGTTTGTTCTCAGCTGCACAGTTTTTGCATTTTTAGTGTGAAGGTTGCCATTGTTAATGTTAGGTGTGAAAAATTGTCTTGTAATGAATGAAGTGTATAGCTTTCTCAAGTTGTAAACTCGCCAATAGTGGCTTTATAGATTCAAGGATTGTATTTTCATAGTCCTACATTACAACATGTACATGTATAGGCAACTAAACAAAAATTATACACCAGGATAATATTTTCTTCTATTAAAATATTTTTTACTGTGTTTATTGACTGAGCTATATTTGATATAAAGTATCATATAAATTGAAAGTTGCCTTATCGCACTTAATGCGAATAGTTCTACGATAAGATAGTCACTAGATTACAATTTTGCAATAGTTCCGTTGCTACCTCTCAGTACGCCCTCCTTCATTCACAGCCACGTTACTCGTTACACTGCTACTTGACATGCTAAACATAAAAAAAAATAATTGTACAGTGTTTAAGGCTAAATAACGTAACAGTGCAACACCTCCTAGATTTGAGACTAAGATAGAAACACATAAAAAAAGAAAGCCGCAAGTATAGCAAAAACGTACAGCTACTCTTGGTAAAGCGAAAGTATCATTTGAGTGTCAAAACACAGCATCTCAAACACGCATTCACTGTAATTCGAAAAGAATTTGACAAGATCCGTAGACAAAGTCAAGTTTTTGACAAAGTGTTATCATTTCTTTGTCCTCTCTAGAAAATAAATGTACACTTGTTTTATTCTTTATGTTAACATCTGTGACGTCTGTTGCGATTTTTTTTTAATATTGTAGGTCTAATTTTAAGTTGCGTGAATTGCATTTTGATTTTTCAAACTTATTTTTTGCAAATAGAATTTAACAATTTATATAATTTTGTAATTAATTATATTAATCCTCGGGAGACATGGAAAAATTGTGGAGACATGGAAAAATTGCGAGGGTTTGTTTTCAAAGTTACCATTTTGCATAAACAAATAAATTATTTTTTTGAGAAAACTGACCCTGGTTTAATTTTTAGCAAGTACTTGACACTTGTTTCAATGACTAGCAGACATAAAATAAAAATATAGCGACATGTGGAATTACTACATGTATAGTTATAGGTGTACAAAAACAACATCGAAATATTTTAATGATTTTGGTTTATCAACAGTCAATCAAATTTTCTCTTATAGAGAAATAGCGAGTTTATATAATTTCCATGGTGAAAGTGTAGTTTAAATGTCTGCGTAAATATTGCGATGATTTAAATATTTACTGAAACTTGCGTTTCAAGTCCCAAATCGTGATGAATGTGGTAAATAATACAATACATTGCTTGGTGTTATAGCCAAAATGAGACTGCCATATAGAGCAGGCAAGTATGTACTGAGGCAGAACAAGTTGAGACAGTCTCGGTATTGTTAGCAAAATGTGGTTCCTCAGTTGTTGACCTCTGCAGTGAATGGTTCTTGTAGGGAGAGGTACGGCGGCATCTACACTACTTCGTTGTTGAGGACAGACATCTCCCAGGAGATGTATACTATGTAGTTCAGTCCTGCTGCACTTAACGTCTGTGTCTGGGCCCTCTGTAGCTCGCTAGTGCACTCGCCTCATGCCACGGCGATCCGGCTCCCATCACCTCCGTAGCACGTAGGACAGACGACGCACCTTGCCGTCGGCCTGTGGGTTTCCTCGGAGTACTACATTCCGTTGCCGCTTCACCTCGAGGTTACACTCCATATGAGAAACGAGGCAGCAAATGTCGCTCACCCCGCCCAAGGGAGTAGCGCCTCTCAAATAACATTGGCCGAGCGAAGTGGCCAATGTGATTGTAACTGGCACACGGAACATTCTGGGTTCGAATCCCGGTCTGGCCAACCTGATATCAGTTTTAAGTGGTGTTCCGAAATCACTGCAGGCGAATGTTGCGATGGTTGTTCACTACATGCCATAGCCAATTCCTTCACATTCCTGCTTCTCTGGGCTAATTATCCCGTCTCCAATGACCTCGCTGACGAGGACGAGACCTTAAGCTCTACCTACCTATCCAATCACATTGTTACTACTGCAGTGGAAGCTGCAGTATGAGTGGAACATTCCCGACAGTAGAAGTGGGAAGTGGGTCAAACCCCAGCCTATGGGACAACTTACCGGCTTGTGTACGAGTCCGCAGTGTTCTCCAGCTGAGTTAAGACGTTTTGGTTGGTGCTTAAGGGTTATCAGCCCTTGTCATATTGGATTTATCTGTTTTGGTCTAATGTTACTTTTAAGAATATCCAACAAAATTTTTCGCACGATATATTATAAATAACTACAAGATTTATCAAATTATTAAAGTCTTAATGCTTGTACTAGTTTTTTAAATAGATATTTCCAGCAGGACGTGAGTAATTTTTCTTTGCGGGCGAATACAAAAATGATACCAGAAACAATAGTCAATCAATGCCGATTCTAGAAAATGTGAAAAGAAATGCATCATGCCCTGTCGATTGCTAAAATAAAATACAATATCTGTGCCGAATCGTTAATCGAAAATGGCGGGGACTAAGGTCTTGACACCGGTGAGGGTGAGATGAAGTGCAGATGGAGCAGCGCTGGAATGCTAGGGCGAAGAAACGGGAGTGGTCGTAGAAAACCCGCCAGCCAGCGGTAATGTTAATCGTTTCTCCCAGATGCTGTAATTCAAGTGACCCCGTTGGGAATTGAACACGGTTAGCCTTGGTCGGAGGTGAGTAGTCTGGCCACTACACCACCACGACCCCAAGTATTCTAGATACGTGCACTATGATGCTGAATCATAGATGTCGTTCAGTGGGAAATTACTCACAAGAATCTGTGTGATAAGTCTAGGCTTCACCTATTCTGGAGAAATTCTTCGTTTTTGTGTCATAATTTCAGTTTCAGAGGTAGTATAGGAATTTTTTGATTATTGGAAATTTACAATTTACTAGTTGTGTAATACTGTTGTATCTTAATTTCGCTGTTTGTTATTTCCTACCTGCAAAAATTCAGGAACGTATTAATAAATGATAAATATGTTCTTGTCGTTTCAAAACAAGCAGATAACACAATTAAAATTACGCATAAAAATTTTAACAACTTTTAAAATGGTAGATTTTCTATGATCGTAAGTAGATATGTTTGGGGGCTACGGCACCAGGGTCCAGGGTCCAGCTTTGCGGCTCTGGTATCCGCCATATTGGATAATATCACTATTAACATCTTGAATTTTCTTGACCTTCGGTAATCATATGGTTTTTGCAGTTAACTTGGATGTCCTTGACCTTGAATTTTGACCACCATCGTGTTTCTATCACCATATTGTATTGCATCATCACTGCCATTTTGTATTCCCAATTTCTTACCTTTGTTCGACTCCGCCATCTTGTTTTCAGCCACCATCTAGGACTTTATTTTTATCATGCTATATTATTACACCATGATCATCATCTTGGATTTTATTTTATGAAGCCCTATCATTACACCTCACCTCAGTCGGCTTTGCTCCACCCTACCATCTCGTATTATGTAATAGCCAACATTTTGTTTCCTAATTACTTACTTATGCTCGACTACCATCTTATTTCCTAATAACTCATTTATGCTCGACTGCCCTCTTGTTTCCTAACTACTCGCTTTACTCGACTGCCATCTTACTTCCCAATTACTCACTCTGCCTTGTGTGCTCTACTCGCACAACAGCAACCATGTTTCTAGCACTCATTTTGTCTCACAATTAATCACCTTCATTAGACCTCACCATTTGTTTGCCAATTACTAACCTTTGTTCGAATCCACCATCTTGGATTTCATTTTATCCTGCTCTAAAATTTTATTTTAATATGCCCTACCATTCCACCTTGACATCCGCCATCTTGGATTTTAAGTTACTATACTTTTTCATTCCACCTTGACGTCTACCATGTTGACGTAATGCTCTGTAATTTCATGCCAGCCATCTTAACATCATGCTCTGTCATTCCTTCCACATTTAGTAACCTGCTGATTACTCATTTTGTTGCTTGTGCTCCATTCGCTTGAACCACCATTTTATTTAATCTGTTGACAACCTCATTTGTTTTTATGGAACACCAACTAAGAATTAATTTTTCTTAGGCGCCAAATGAGCTCGCTGTATGCCGCCAACTTCATATATATATATATATATATATATATATATATATATTATCATTTGTAATATATTTTTTATTCGTGTAGGATTATTCACTTTGTGCATAGTACTTAAACACTAATAGTGTACTTAACTATTCGTATAAAACATTTAAAATGAATTTTAATGCTCCTTCAGTTCTATCATAGTCGCGTCCTTTAATATTGCATACCACAGTTCAGAAAAAATCAAAATCCAACCTCGCATAACCCAACCTCACATAATTTATGTAGGACTTAACTACATGTGTAGAAACTATATTTTTTACCACTTTTGTTTCATCTCGTCTATGAATTCTGAAATGTTTTTCAAGCAGTATAAGAGTACTTTTGTGTATCTCGATAGTCTGCGAGGACTGTTGCATCTGATGCTATTAAAGATAAAATTTATAACAGGTAAAAATATGTTTTTATCAAAAATATTTGCTTACAAACATTAACAAGTCGAAGATAAAAAAAATTCATTAGAGTCTCATAACTTGATATCGTTCTATAATCTGCTTTAACGCAGCTGATGACAGTGCGGCAGTAGCTTGCATTACGCAGGGACTTCGTCTCTACTTCCCTCCGTTGGATACCTTTCCCAACAAGAATATACACCCCCCCCCACCACCCACTTCGTGTGGTGTACTAGGTATGGTTCCAGTTTGGGTTTGTCAAGGATAAGGGTAAAACGTGTTTTTTTTTAAATATTTACATGGTTGTCAATTCTGTGACACATCTTTTCAAAATCCCCAACATCATTTCACCAAGACATGCAATGGTCGTCTAATATGTCACAAAAAAATATATTGCGAAATGCCTTAAGTTACATAAAAAGTTACATGCAATAAACCCTCTGTTATAAAGCCAAATCCTTAAATATTACAAAATGTTTACATTGAAATCTTTCAGCTATACAGCAAAATACTACTGCATAACAAACATTAAAAATTTACTTTACATGATAAACTAACAATAGTCAAAATTACAAAAGATCCCACAGTGCATACGTATTTTTAAGAAATCAGATTGGTGGTCACCCCCCCTCCCCCAAGGAATAGAATTCGGTCGTAAGCCTGTCCCTATCAGTCTCTTCCCTCAAGCTTATATCTCTTCGACGCCCAGTTACTGGAAGGTTTCCATACACCACATAGTGTGGACATTGCACCCTGGTGATGTCACATGCTGCATGCGCGCCGCCAGGCGGTACTGAGACACCTGCGGAAGGGGGAGGGGAACGGCATGACGTGGAAGCTGAGCCAATCGACCGGTGCTCAGTTTGACTCTAGCCTGCCCACCGATGCCACGGCCGAGCAAGAAAGTCCGACTCACCCAGGTAAGAAGCCTCGTCCATAACAGCAGTTAATATATGGCACCATTACATCGCTCTTCGTCTGAAGCACGACCTTGATGGTGTTCCGCACGTGTAGATAATCCCAAGGCTTCGGGTGGCTGACCGTTACCCTGAGTCACTACAGACGTCTGTAGTGGAAGGCCGTGGCGACTGGCAACACCTCGCAGAAAGGTAAGTGCAGGGCTTTTACAGCGTCGATTTAAATGGCAAGAAGCTGACGCGCTGAGGTTTTTGTCCATTTACGAACTTATAAGAAATATATAATGGCATGTGACATGTTACGGAAATATTTGCGTAGTGCCAGCGTGAAAATCTATCAATTTTGTTTCATGCAAGTGATTTACATTTCTTAATGACAAAAGGGGCAATACTGTTGTAAATATATTGGATGTAAAAGCCATTTTTAAATTATCGCATAGTTTTGCACTTGCAACAAGGCAGTGGTTGAGGAAGGTAGCGCTTCCTCTCAGGTAGCCTGGTCAGCTACCACTGCTTTAGGTGTTCCTAGGCATACATCGATGGATCCTGGTAAGTCTCACAGCGAAGGGGAGGCGTCGGCCTCCTCTTCCTCGGTCGCACAACACACTACACAATGGCAGAGGCCCAATAGGAAACACACTCCACCAGTAACCAATCAGACACCACTTCTGGTAGAGCTACCAATAGAAAACGTTTTTTCACCACTCCTCTGTGACGACGAACAAGACTCATCAGACAATAGTCACGACAGCTCTAAAGGGGCTGAAACCGAAAAAAAAACTAAACTCGCGCCTGCAATATATATACCTGACACATCGAAAATAAGATTCTTAAATAGGACTTTTAAACAAGAATACTTCGTTAAAATCACAATTACCAACAAACAACACTTGAAGGTGCTGGTAAGGTTGGATGATTACACTACTCTCTGTCGGGTTTTAGAGAAATTCAAAACACAGTATTACACGCATGACCAAAAGAACGAGAAACCGAACAAGGTAGTCATTAAAGGACTGCCACACGATTTAGACATACACAGAATCGAGAAACGACTCAAACAGAACCAATTCACACCAATCCATGTTTGGAAATTTAGGACACCTGCTGATGCACCTGCAGTCTATGAGGCTGTAGTGCAAAAGCACAAAGATCGTGACATTTTAAAACTGACCAAACTTTTATATATGCCAGTGCGTGTAGAAATGTACAAACACCGCCCTGAGGATGTGGCACAGTGCAGACGTTGTTGTGCACTGGACCACACTCAGAAATATTGCACACTCAGACCAGTCTGCCTCTTGTGTGCTGGAGATCATACAAAGGCAGACTGTTATATCACAGACCACGACAACACAAAGTGGCAATGTACACTTTGCAAACAAACAGGACACTCAGCGGCATGGAAACAGCGCCAGGCTATACAAAAACATATAGAAACAAGGAAACAATGGATGGCACCAAAACCTGCCAAACCACTACGAGACACACACCAGAAAACTCAGGAGAAAACACAAACACATGTTCAGTCAGAGACTGAATTTCCAGTACTCGAAAACCCATACACAGAACAAGCACCTACACAACAGCAGACAGAAAAACCACAAAACCATAGGAAAACAGACAACAACACGACAGAAAATGCGACCATGTTTGCAGATATGCATGAACTGGCCGCTTTTCTCCAAGAAACAAATTTTATATCTCTAATAGAACACTTTAGGCCTGTAATTGCACAGGCAAAAACCATGAGCACAATACAGGAGAAGCAGATGCTACTCCTTACAGCACTCACCACTCTACCTTAATAAATACTTTAGGGTAACAACAACACATTTAATTACTTAATTAATACTAAAATAATACGTTTTTACTAATTACAGCAAAACATTATCGATAGAAACACTCTCCCATCTCGGAACTTCCTGATTGGATAGTGACGAGAAGTAATAAACCAATGAACACGCTTCTCCCTCGAAGCCACCTGATTGGTGCGCGACGAGGAGAGCCACACAGCTATAAAAACACCGCGTTTTGCTCACAACATTCAGTCGTTCGCAGACAACGAGAGACAACACACACACTGCGATACAAGTACAACACAAGAAGGGCGCCCTGCCCAGGCTGGTTATGTGGGAACTCGTGACAGGTGGGAAATAGCCCCAACCACCACTCGAGTTCCAGGTCATGGGACACACATGCCAGTCGAGGTAGGGGTCGGGGGGTAACTTTTACTTTCACTTAACTTAGTTAATTTAATTATATAATACTACATAAAACAAGAAAAAAACCATAAAAACCATAAAACATACAAAAAACATATATATACGAACACATATATAATATAATTTTAATTTTTTATCTCAACTTAAATTAATTACAAATAATAACGCAGTGACCTGTCAGTTTGTTGCAGGTGGTTGGGAAGAGGACGACTTGGGAAAGAGGGGCCCTATTGGTACTGGGTTCAGAGACTGATGCTAGGGGCCACTCCAACTCTAATCCATTTTTAAGGGTTTTTACTTTATGTGATACACTTGGAATCTATTAATCGTACCCCGATGGAGACCTGTATAGGACACATCGGGAGACTAGGGCTACTCACACAAAATACACTAAAAGCACACTTGCAAACAACTTACAACTGTTAGACATACCCACACGACACAACATTCACTCCAGCCGGGAGGATGGAGGGGAGCTTCACTCTCCCGCCGAAAACACGTAAACGTAATTTAATTTTAAATAGGCAACATCAAATTACTCGCCTAAATAAGGGCCCGGTGCCCAAAGGCCCACAGTACACAGCCCCTGCCGCTGACCCAATGATTTGAGAAAGTGTCAGGGTGCATTTGTTTTTACAGTCACCTAGTGAGTTATGGGAGTTTCGGCTTCCGGTCTCACAACACTAAATGCCATCCGGTGGCGAATGAGGGTTCGGCGGCATAGTTATGCATGTTATTTCAATTTTACCAAACTTNTAGTTATGCATGTTATTTCAATTTTACCAAACTTATTTATAGAAATAGTAAAATAAAATGGGAATTGAGCCTTACAATTGACACCACTGGACAAAACACAGTGCAAGTGTATACGATCATTGAAAAACCCATACAAATTTGAGTTAACCTACATTTGCCATAAATCAATTCAGTTGAAGGCAACTGCGTTCAGTGCACTGTACCAGTGATACCTGCCAAAAATATGGATGAATCATTGAGAAATAATTGAAATTAATTTAATGAACTACTCTACACTTATCGCGTATATCGATCCACGTTTTCGTGATTTATAGTGTACGGCGGCAATATTTTCTTAGAAAAAATGTCACGACTTCCTATATTTAAAAATTTTCTTGGGAAATACGCATCCAGATTGTGTAAACTGAAATTATTTGCTTGCAGAGCAATAAAATATCTAGAACACGTTAACTATTCTAGATTTTAAATAGCTGTTGTTTGCGCCCCGAATAGTTATACACTGAAGAGCCAAAAAAACTGGAACACCTGCCTAATATCGTGTAGATCCCCCCCTCCACCGGCCGGGCGGCAAGCAGAAGTGACGCAAGACGACGTTGCATGGACTCGACTAATGTCTGAAGGTATGCAGGAGACAATTCACACCATGAGATGTGATGTTTTACCGGATTCCCGATATTCACGGCACACTCGTGAAATGGTCGTACGCGAACATCCAAATGTNTGTTTTACCGGATTCCCGATATTCACGGCACACTCGTGAAATGGTCGTACGCGAACATCCAAATGTTATCGCCACTATAACACGACGTTCAAACTCACTTAAATCTTGATAACCTGCCATTGTAGCAGCAGTAACCGATCTAGCTGGTGACCGCATCGCATTACTCTGATTGGTTCTATACCTCTGTTATTTGCATACGCACGCCTATACTAGTTTTTTTGGCTCGTCAGTGTTATTAAAAAAAAATTTATTGTAAAATTTTACAAACTTACATTAGATCACAATAAATTTCTTGCCGGTGTCTTCTAGAACTGAGATAAGAAATACCTGTATGTTACATTTGCGTTTTATTTCCGCTATAAAAGGAAATAATTTAGCACACTTTCACAAATTTATGATTAAATTTTTATTCAGAAGATTTGTTTCGTTACAAGGGGTTTTAAATTACTTAAGACAAAGCTGAAAATCACAGTTTTAAAGATACGTATATTCGTTAATAATAATTGTGTATAATGAGTTGCACCATATTTTTTATCATCTCAGTGTTATATATGGGTGTGTAGTCAACTGAGTCTTACAAGCGTCATGGATAAATACATATTTTTGTTGATCCACAACTTTTGCTAAATGTAAACGCGCAAACGCTTTGTACTAAAGGCAACAACAAGTATGTGACTACATGTTTCTGAATGGTGTCCTATTTCTATAACTTTTGTTCCTAAACTGCATTTCCTGCAAGATGAAGGTAAACTTGCCGGGAACAAATTGCTGTTGCTAGCGCCTGGAGGATATACCACTTCACCGTCAGATCTGCACACCAGGTTGCATGCTAGCAGGGTACACTTGAGCAAAATCGAGTCCTCAGCCAGTCTCGCAGATGTAACGTGCCAAGCAAGAAGCAACGCTAGATGGACACAGTACCACCGTCTCCACTTGTATTGTGCTGCACTCACAAACGAACCATTTCTGAAGCTTCACTCTACTTTTTCTTTCAGCTTTCGTGTATGCTTCCGCTACACTTAAGTGTGCCGATAACGTAGACTTTTTTTTNTCACTCTACTTTTTCTTTCAGCTTTCGTGTATGCTTCCGCTACACTTAAGTGTGCCGATAACGTAGACTTTTTTTTATTTTGCGAAAAACTGTTCAACATTTGTACACTACTTATAAAAAATTTTTCTCCTAGTGAAAAAAAATAGGCCACATATTTCGTGCATGGCGGCATGTCAAAATCAAAATTTTAGTGTTTTTGGAATGTGCAAATAATTAAAACAAACTCAGATGCCGAAATTAGATAAATTGCGTTGAATTAAAATACCACGGGCTACTTCAAAAAATACTTTAAATCACNAACTCAGATGCCGAAATTAGATAAATTGCGTTGAATTAAAATACCACGGGCTACTTCAAAAAATACTTTAAATCACGCTACAAAATATTATTTTCGCAGTTTTTAAAATTGCTTAAAATAAGTACATTTTTCGTATAATTGATTTATGTAAGTTCATGAGTAAAAAAAAACGATTTTGTTAAACATACCTTAAAATAAACTATGTAAGACAATCTTTCAGCCACCTTTCTAAAATTTTCTATAGATTTTTGTTTATTTAATTTTTACCTTAAAAAAATACTAAAATTGTGATTTTGACCTACTGGCATGCAAAATAATTATGCCACCTAATTTTTTTTATGCATGTAAATAGTACTTGTAACCAATGTCTACAATTTAAACAATTTTTCGTACAAATATAAAATAATAATTTTTTACGTGAGCGGCACCCTTAAAAATAACTCTTTATTTCACATGTAAGTAGGTATTTTTAACACTCAAAACGAACAAATTTTGGTTGTGAAGTGTACAAGTATTAATATCACGTTATGTCATATGACGGAACCTATGAATATTAGTTTGTGTTTGAGGTAATTGTCAGCAGATGTTTATGGAACTACGGAATATTGTCTCAACAACTGACGTCGTCTCCCACCAGGTGAGTGAGTTTACTTATTGTACGTTATTTCGTTCTGTGTACAGTCTACATCATCAAATACACTTCAAGTGAAAGGTCTTCTGTAAATACCAGGGTGCCTGAAAGGAATAACATAGTCGTGAATAAGTTGGAAAAGTGAAACTGTTAAAATTGTTATAACCATGAATAGCCACTGTTATGCCAATTTTTAATATTAAATACATAAAACTTAAATGAACCAATTTTATTGCCGTGAAGTTAAATGTTACACTTTCCATGAGACAGCATATAAGTAATTTTGCTTATTCACTATAACATTTCTGTATATTTTCTGGTCGGTGTTATCTTTAAAGGTACATAATCACGGACAAAGTTTTTTTTTTTTAGATTAAATTTTGAATGTGTTGAGTAATTTACGCACGAGCTGCAACGCAATTGCCTCTTAAAGCAGCACAGGAAACGACAAAGAATAACATTAATGAACGTTAGTCCTTGCAGGTGTACGTTTTGATACTAAATGTGTTTAAAGGAAGCACTCCAGTTGGTTTTCGATAGCGGTAACGCAGCTGTGCGCTCAGCTGAAATTATCTGTGAAATGCGTGCTAGGTCAGCGCACGAGCAACTGTGCTGACGGACATTCCTCGCCTCTACCGGCCGTCATCTCAACTTCTTGACTGCTTTCCAAACGAAAGATAGGCTTATGAGTCACGGTCCGGCATGTATCTATGTGTGTCCACCTTACTAACTTTTGAACCCGTCAACTGAAGAACACCAAACTCGGTTCACCTATGTTACTTACTAAGTGCATTCAAATACCACATTTTTAAGCAAGCCGTACCTCATTTTCAAAATGGTGGAGATTTTAATATGTAGGATGCATTGTTATATCTCGGTAACCAAGTAACATATTTACACCAAATATTGTATTTTGATAGTTCATCACCTAAATATCGATGTAGATACTCATGAAAAATATAGTTACGACGTTAGATAAACTGTCATAAATGCTGGTAGACCGTTTAAAAAACATGTTAAGGAAAGTAATGTAAAAAAAAAATTAAAACATTTAAATACTTAATTGGCAAAAAGCACATTAGTTCCTAGAATAAATCGTAAACAAATGTATAAAATATACATGAAACTGAAAGTGTTTCAGATAATGAAAGCAAGGGGTACGATTAATAACGATGAGTCTCTAGTAGTCTGCATTATCCCTAGCCATCCTCGCCCTTACCTGCGACATCCCATTTATACAGGCGAGGCTCTGGTAATTAACTATTACTCATTAATGCCGCACAAAAAATTATTCTCAGTAAAAAAAGTGAAAAAAAAAATATTTATTTTTGACATTGAGAATAGCATTTTATAAAAAATAGTTTTATGAACAATTTTGTTGAAGAAAATGTAGTAAATAGCTATTCAGTTACCATCATGTCTTGCATACTTTAATCAAATTTCAATATTATTACAATTCCTCTCCAAGTCAGTGGGCATAGCCAGGTTCGTTAAGCGATGAAGGTCTTAATTAAATAAAAGAGCAAATTACTATTTCATAATTTAATTTATTTAAATCGTGGCAAAGAAAATAGCCTCGTATCAATATCTCACAACAAACTGCTCTATATTTCTATTTACAAGAAATTCGACCAGTAAAATTTACGATTACCTCAAAGAAATTAATGCAATTATAAAACAAAAATCATTCATATTTAACAATTTATTAAATACCTAATGCATTACCTTATAAATTACATGTCCATATTTGAAAGTTACAATATTTACAATAAAATCCGTATCACGTGTTCATTTCAGTCCCACCTCAGTTTAGTCCAGGTTCCAGCTGTCAGCAATGTTGTAGAGTTCTCCGAGCGCCCTCATGCACAGTAGCCTTCACTCGCCTGGTATCACGCCCTCTCGTCCATTCTCGCCACGAACACCTCGTCTGCCATCGCCTCGCAATCTCCCGTCGTCGTCCGCCCTCTTTGCCGTCACTGCACCAGACGTCTCTTAAATACCGCACTCAGCCAACTGGGTTCTACCAAGACTGCCGACCGTCGGGCCACTGCGATATTTATAGGGTTGTTTGCAGGTTACCGCCCACATATTTCTCCAAATGCAGCGTTGCGCCGAGGATCCTAGTTCCCAGAATATTCTTGCACAACCTCTAAAGTTGTCAGCTTTCCCATCAGGGGGAGGAGGGTCTGTGACGCCAGCCAGGTCAGCTGTCAATCATTCCCACGGCTGCCCGACGATGGGATCACGAGTGGGTCTGCCTGGGAGAGGGGAGGGTCGAGGTGGGTCACCCCCTACTGAGCCGAGTCCGCGCATAACGCCCGCGCCCCGTGCGGCAGCCGGAGCGTAAAAATATCAGTTTTATAAATGAAAATTATATTTATTTACCTGTATGCATAGGAACGAATTATGCAGGATATTATTATGAATGTTAAAGAGATGAGAAGCGCCGTATTAGGAAACTGCGTCATCATCTGCGTGGAATATGGATAGAGGTAACCGGTTTGGGATAATAATCCCGGCGTACTTAGCTGTGACGGAAATCACGACTGGTCGAATTGGTCAGACACGGTACTGCACATGTCGTCTGGCACGTTTCGTATTTATAAAATAGTTTTCTACCAGAGAAAATACGTAGATTATATATGTTTATAGATGTATGTAGGTAAATATACATACCTACATGTATTTGTAACTTTGCATAATCAAGATGCCAGTGGGCATATTTGAAAAAGGTTAAACATCTGCTGGGTTCCTCTTTAAAATGACGATAACTTTAAGAATAAAAGCAGCACTCATAATATAAATTCCTGTCGCGATATTATTTCCGCGGACATAATACTTTCAAACTTTCTCTTCCATCGATACATAAAAAAGAATAAAGCCCTGCAGTGTTGTTCTTTGTTGGGTTTTTCACACATATTTGTTGAAGATAGAGTGCGGTGCGATAAGTGTGCATGGCGTTCTTTCACGTGCTCTGTACTGTTAATCAATAGCAGTATTAATCGTACAATAAGTGGAGCAATTGTCTAGCGATGTTATGTGGTCGAGCAGTAGTGTGTATCTCCGCCTGCTGTATTCCACTGCACTACAATCGTAGTGAGACCCGCGCCTGCACCTTGACAATACACAGCCGCCAATGCCGTGAACTACACACACACATGCCAGCGAAATGATGGAACTGGCTAGCAACATGTCGGAACGACGCACAGTGGTACCAATAACAGTTGTCCGCGCCAAATATCATCAAAGGGCTGCGAACTACAGTATTTTAAACGACGTGCTTACCGAGAACAACGTTTAGCACCTTGTACAGCCAATAAGTAAGACAGTTCTCACGATAACTTGCTGTAAAATTAGAGCCCTTGGTAATTATTCGCAATGAACATGAATGTTAATTATGACTACTTGACGGTAAATGATTTCATTGCAATAAAACAACAGAGAAATTACCCACCATCTTATAAATTGCATTACTGGCAAATTATTATTTTATGCTTTGTTATTGCTGTGTGTTTGCATGTATGTTTTAATATGATAAGTTTCTTGTAAAGAAAATTTATATTTAAACTGCAAGATATTATATGGTTTATCTTTTATCGATAAACCTAACCTTTCTTCAAAATAAACTGTGAAATTCACAATTCTTTGCAATCATTTAATTATAAAATTGTCTAATAATGTTAAATCGTACTAAGCAGAGAGAATTCACGGTAACGATACACAGCACAAGTGCTACAACTGCAGGTTTGTTAATCTGAAATGTGTCATTTACCCCCTACATTGTAATTAAATATATTTCAGAACTGCATCTCAAAGAGACAAAGGTATTTGTAACGTATTAATAATGTTTCCACATTTCATCTTCATAGTCCACCATGAGGCATTCTCGGAGACAAGTTAGTCAACATGCTGATCTTCGTCTTCATGTCGTTTTGTGTTTTCAGAATTTTCTTCGTGCAGATGTTTCAGGTGGTTTGTAACATAAGAATGTAGAGAAGTCAGTTAGTTTTTATTCTGTTAACGCAAGCTAGATAAGGAGAGATCAAATAAATCAATCAGCATAATTAATAAATCTGTTAGTTTGACGTGATGACTTTCGCGTGTGTGAGTCCCGAAAATTCCTAATACATTTATTGTGTGCTTCTTCTGCTTCGTCCATCATTTTTCCTTATTGATAAAATACACACTCATAATTACAGCTCCATGAAGTAACACTTTTTGAACTGTAGGCGTTATATGAAACCATATAAGTCTGAGCTATTTTCATGCCATACATGGAGAAGTCTTTCCTCTTAACATTTTTTTTTCAGAAGATAATGTGCGTAGAATCACTGAAAATCTAACAAGCAGATCTTCGACAAACACAGATGAAATATGCGCTTCTTTCTATTTCTGGAAAAACCATCTGTCAACGTTTCCGTTACTTGTTATCCTGTGCCCTTGTTTATGTATATTAACTCTCAGCCCATGTTTAAGTGCTTGCAGGAAAGATTCTTTTCGCGCTTTAAAATTTGTTTTAAAGTGTTCCGTCACCTTTCACACTCCCTCTTGCTCTTCTTTAACTCCATTTCGGTATGAAATATAGAAAACCATTTCCAAAATATGTGTATATGTTTAAGGCACTGATTAACCGTGCTGTAGTTATGAATGTTCCACTGGTCAGACGATAACTTAGTATGTTTAATTGCGATATTTTAGTACCACACATATAACATCTTCCTGATAAAGGACCTGTTAATGCTTTGACTGCTTTACTGTCAATCATTGACACCATCAGTTGGTAGCTCACCTCCCAGTAGAAACTCAGGGCATCAATCTGCTCTATTACGATAAGGTAAACATACGTCCTGATTTAGTCAGGGCAGTCCTTTCTCTTCAGCATCTATCTTGACGATTTTTGACTCCCGTCTGGACGCCCAAATGTCTCAATTTTGCTCAGTGAAAGTAAATATAGAAAACATAGATTCAATTGCCTATTGATGTTCTGAAATATTTTTGCCACCCACCGTAGTATAATATCATTAGTGATACAGAAAATACTTCAGCACGCAGGTAGTGGTAGCACTGGCTGGTGTGGCCCTACACTTCAGCACGTCTGGCGCATGCGCAAACTTCCTTGTGCAAGCCTGAGGTGATGACTGCAGTTCATCAGTGAGGACTGCAGTTCATCAGTGAGGACTGGCTACCTAGTTTGTCTTGTATTTCAGTGGTACTCTTTGTTCTTGTTTGTGCATAAGTGATTAGTGAAGATGGAACCGCCCAAACTAAAGTGTGTTTTCCACTTCAATCTACAAAAGGAGTCCCTCTTCATTAAAAAAAAGCTGTTATTGAGTCCGATCTTAGATGTACAAATTGTGCCTCGAGTTTTATAATTAGCCACGGTATTCTGTCTGATATGAAGGACAACATAAGCAGTGATAAACACAAGAGGGCCTCTCTGCTGTGCATCAAGTTCATACATTACTATATTCTTAACAAGTAAAACTTAAGAAGAGAAATAGTTGGAGTTAGCCGCCGTGGAAGAAACATATGCGCATCACACAGTATCTCATAGCCACACTCCCCAACCTATGGATTGTTTTACAACATTTATTTAGGCCATGTAGTATTACATGTCTTAGCACCGTTCACCATTTCAGATGCCCAAAATGTCAACTTTCATTTTGTAATGATTGAAGCATAAAATAACAAATATATTGACATATTTCCGCTTCCCGTGTGTTATTTTGATCCTTTACAGGGGATATAAGTTAAAATATTGGAAACGAAGGTCTATCTGGTGAGATATCGGAAATGGTAAGTTTGTTTTTGAGTCAACGTTTTAAAGACTTAAACGTGTGAGAAGAATTAGTTGTTCTGTGCGCACATAACACAAAAAGTAACATCGGAGGGGTTGCCAGAAAAGGAGAAAGCAATATTTTAACAAAATTTGAAGAAAGCTTAGGAGATGATTTGATAGTAGAATGTGCAACGCATATTACTCACAATACCATTCAGGCAGCTTCTGACATCCTTCACATTGATGTCGGAACTTTGGTGGCAGTATCACCTGCACGTTTGTGCACGCTCTTTTGGTCTACTTTCCGAAGGAAAGAAAGGCTTGTGAGATCAGTTCCATTGTATGTGACTGTGTGTGCGTAGGTGTGTGTCTGTGTGTGCGTCTGTGCGTGTGTATGGCCCTATTTCAATTTTTGAACGCATGAACAGAATTTCTCCAAACTTAGTACACATATAGTACTAAGTAATAACACGTGACTTTGACGATAGTTTTCAACTACGCCGAGCACTTACTTTCAAACTGGCGGCCATTTTAATATTTAGGGTGATATGTCATATCTCGGATACAATTCCATCGAAAACCAAATTTCGTATGTTGACAGTGCAAGGCGTAAGCATTGAATTATTCAGAGGTGAATTTTGTAATCGGTCGGCCATTCTGAAAGATAGCACCATATGGAAAAATAAAGCTTTCACATTATATCTACACAACCAAATTTCGCCAAATTTGGCAAGCAAGTAATACTAAGATAGGACAGATGAAAATAAGTAATTAAATTTTATTGGACTCTAATTTTCTAAATGGCGTCCATACAAATAATTCAGGTATATTTGGTATAACTGCAATACAGTTTTACCAATTTACCCCAAATTTTGTACGCTGACAGTATATATTACAAGGTTCATATATGCTGGAAACAACCACTTCTGTAGGCCATTTTGTAAGACAGTGCTATATGAATTTATAAAGTTTTTGTGTTATATTTCGGGAAACAATTTTACATATTCGTACACTATTTATCAAACAAATAGTACTGTGGCAGATATGTGTACAAATATATTCCAAGAGTGTCAGACACTTATTTCAAAATGGCGATCATCTAGCTGTTTTAGCGTAGTATGCTGTTTCTTCGAAACCATTTAAACAATTCCAACTTAACTTTGTATGCTGGGAGTATATATACCCAAAAGATCATGTGACTAAAGGAGCCTCTTTTATCCTCCATTTCGTAATATAGTGCTATACGAATAAATAAAGATCGTATGTCATATTTCGGGACACAGTTGACCAATTCCTACCAAATATGGCAAACAAGTAGTGTTGCGGTAAGTGATGTTAATTGGTATGATTTAATTATGTAAAACATTTGTTTTCAAAATGGCGGCTATATAGGTATTTGAGTTTTGTAAGTTATATCGTCGAAACCATGTTATCAATGCCAATGAAACTTTGTATGCAAGGTGTATAAATTACAACCATCAAATGTGTCCACACATAATCTCTTTTTTCTACCATTTTGTAAAATATTATCACACTGCAAATTAAAATTACGTGATATCTTCGAAAAAAAAAACCGATTTCTACCAAATTTGGCAATTAAGTAGCACTATGGCAGGTCATGCAAACTTGCAAACTTTAAGAGGGTCAGACACAAATATTTTCAAAATGTCGGCCATATAAATATTTTAGCTCAGAATTTTTTGTCTACGAAATTACAAAACAAATTTGAACTTAACTTTGTATGCTGGCAGTTTCAATTTTCTCCATCAAAACTGTCAATGCAAAGCTTTATTTCTTCACCATTTGGGAAGATAGCCCCACATGAAACAATACAGTTTTTATGCCGTATTTCGGAAAACAATAAACCTATTTATTTCAAATTTGGCGAAGAATTTACACTGTGGTAGGCTATATTATTTCAAATGTATTTCTATTTATAAGTCTCATATTTTCTGATTGGCGCCTACATAAATATTTCAGCTTTGTATGCTATATCTACGAAACTATGTAACAAATCTAAATTTAACCTTGTATATTGTAACTATGACAATCATCGAATGTGTTACTACATTATCTTTTTATTCTACATTTATGAAGGTCGTCACATGAACAATGGACGTTTTATTCCGTATCGCGAGGAACAATCATTCGATTTATACCAAAATTTTACGCAACTATTGTTACATAATGGTTTGTAAATTAACATGTGTTATGTGTGGCAGGTACATTTTAATGATGTTTATATAAATAATTTAGATTAATTTATTGTATCTATAAATGGTTAAACCAAATTCAAGCAAATTTTGTACACAAACAGTATTAATTAGAAGCATCAGTTGTGCGTACAGAAATCCGCTTTTGCTGTATGTTTTTTGCAAAATAGTGTCAGGTAAGTAAATTAAATATTTTGCAATATCTTCGGAATAAATCAACTTATTTCCACCAAATTTTGCACACCTACAGAAGACCATGTTAATTTACATGGTTTTAATGAGGTCAGGCCATGATTTTAGAATGGCGGCCATATAAATATTTTGATATATTTAGAATATATATTTAACAATTTATAAATTTCAATCAAACTTTTTAACTGACNGGCGGCCATATAAATATTTTGATATATTTAGAATATATATTTAACAATTTATAAATTTCAATCAAACTTTTTAACTGACAGTTTCTATTAGACACGTCGTTTACAGAGCCTCTTTATAAGAAATTGTGTAATATTGCCCCTTTTCAGAAAACAAAACGTTTTTCATTCCATATCTCGGTGACCAATAAATCGATTTCCACCCAATTTTTCACATAAGTAGTGGTGTGGTATGACATGTAAACGTATGTGTTTTTAGTGGCTCATACATTTATTTTCATAATTATGGTAATGAAAAAATTTAGTTTAGTTATCCTATGATTCAAAACATTAGACTGATTACATCCGAAGTTGATGCTCCGAATCCCACCTCCGAGATGCAGTTGGGTGTAAGGTAGTTTAATTTTACGAGTTTTTCTGAATTAGAATCCCAGGTAAGTCAATAGTGTATTTTAATTGTATTGGTAATTTTTCACATATATCCAGTTTCATCTCTAATAATATTGCTGTCAATGAGTCATTAAAATTTACCTACCATATAAGCTTTTAAGAACTTCGCTAAAATTTATTTGCACTTATGTAGAGGAAAATAGGCTTATTAGCTATCAGCAACTTCCTGCTGCATATCATGTTTAACAAAAAATTTGGTGTAAAAAACGTATTTCGTTTAGACGCCACAGTATGTAAAAAGAAATATTAAATATCTTTCAAAATAATAATTTGAAGCTGAAAATATTCTCTTGAAGAAAGAATATACATTATGGCTGTACTCATTTCTCAAATCAAAATTTATCGTCCCGAATATGTTTATTTTCTAGCAAAACACATAGAAAGAAATTCTATCAAACTTGTGTCAGTTTAGGTCCTCACGTAAACATGAATAATAGACCGATTTTGTTAAAATGTGGTGAAATTATGGAGTAGATACTGGACAGAAATATTTGCCTATTTCGAACTTCTTAGGGACAAATATTGATTTAGGGTGATTTTGGCGCACACAGAGTCATTTAGACGACTGTCCGCCGTTCGCCAATGAGCGCCTTACCAGCTGGCAGCCCAGCCATAGAGGAACCTTCCGCAGTACGCAGTAGCGAATCAGACACAAAGTCCGGTCGCACAGCCTCGCGCAGCCAATCAAACAACTGGTGTGACATCACAGAACCCGCGTACACGCACAGTGTACACTCACTGGGAAGAAAACAAAGGAGAAGAGACTGGTCAAGCACCACGCTCATGTACGAACCCAGGAGCTCACACTGTGTTCCAAGTGACACGTTTAGTTTACTCAGTGACCGCGCGCCTGATTTCCTCTACTCAAATGATGACACATTTGGTAGATTTGTATATAACTGGCTGCTTGAATCTAATCCCAATGACACGATATGAAATGCAATACATATGAATACACAGTTAATCAAACACATACTGGATATATTAGTCTTTTTTCGTTTACATTGTAGTTATTTCTGTTGATAAATCACGTGGAACTTACATGCCAGTGTGTTATGCGAACTACAACTTTGCTTATTAAATAGCACGATCTAGGTAAACTAGTGACTGAACAGAGTTCCAGTTGAAAATGAGTAACATGGCCGTAGCCAGGATTTTATTCCAGGGGGATGTTCTCCAATGCTACCCCGAATGATGCTTTTTGCAAACACCATTAGTCCATTAGTGACCCTAGTATTTAGAAATTTTGGACACTTTCTAGAGGAATAAAAATATATATAGTTGTTTGAGAAATTACTCCTAAGTGAATTTTTGACAGCTAAGCTACTGTAAATTCATGTCATTTTTGTTCATTTTTTATTTTTTTTTTGTTAAATAAATATTTTGTGGGGTGTCGGAACTACCGTTCTTCCCCCCGGGCTTGGGGCCTTTGAGAACCTTTAATTTAGCGTTATAATTCAGTAGCAATGTGGACGGCATATAAGTATGTGTTAGTTGCACGCTTGTCATTGTACCTCTTGTCGTCTGCCACGCCCTGTAGGACTCACAGCCAATAACAAGCATGCAGCACTCTGGTAGCTTCAATGCATGTGGCCGGGGATAACAGGAGAATGAGGCCTGTCTGTGGCGGCAGGCAGTCAGTAAGCGACCTCGACTCGAGTATGTAGAGTACTGTCGCTCTAAACTAATCTGTCAAAGTGCTGGTAATCTCCAAAACTCTCCGTCAAATTACGAACACATTACTTTTACAATAACGTACTTGCCGTACATTTTACAGCAATTTCTGTTAATTTCAATAACCTCTCCGTAAACTTGCTAGCTTCTTTAACTGTACTTCTGGTTTAAACAAATTAGGTAAAGAAATTTTTCACATTTTGCTATGCGGGTGTTTTATAGTATATAATATTTAAATTTACAAACGTATTATATTTATACTCTTTTTAGTAAATTTAAAGTATATATTTTGAGGCATTGTTTTATTAGGATTCTTGCCAAACTGTATAAATTTTTGTTAGAGAATCTTAAAGCGAAATATTATTTTACATATCCCAGTAAAGACCGATCTAAATCTGTTTATAAGATATATTTTAAAATTTGATTAGTTTTTCTAACAATGTGTAAAATATCTAGCAGTCCTGTCTCTCAGAAACGTGGACGCCCTGCAATAGAATACAGAATGTGATCAGAAAGGAGCAAGGCTAGGGATGTTTGTAGCACTCCACAGATAATCAAGGCTGCAGAAGTGAAATTACGGAGAAAAGTAATGAATCATGAGAAAGGGGCGTGCTGAGTTTCTTGTGAGTGCCGCCCTACTTCATCAAGGAGAATGGAGAATGGAGACGTCATTCACTACACGTCTGCTGAAGCAGATACTCTTGTTCGAGACGGTAATGTATGAAGGCACTTGTATTGCTGTTTTCGCAGTGGTTTACCCAGGCTTGTATCGAGGAATGTTGTTTGGGGGCGTGCAAGTGAAATCAGCCCAGAGGTATCTCGACAGTGTTTACACCTTCCACCTCTCCTTCCTTCTCACTCCAGGGAATTCAACGATTTTCCTCTTAAATTTTTATAAAATCTCAAAAACATTAAATGTTTTAACTGTGGTATTAAAACTTCGTACGTGTTGGGGAATAAGAGAATCTGCAAAACCAAAACCGTTGTTATAATATGGACCGTAAATACTGCGGCGTATATCACAACACGGCACACTTCGGGTCCTCAGACCGGCTTTTCCTCTTTTATTAGAAATGTGCCTCTATTTCTTAAAACGAAGATGAAAAGTTGTATGTCTCGGAAATGATGCAGAATTTATAGTACCTTTAGATGAGAGAGGGAAGGCTATCGGACAAGCTCACTGCAAATACACTATGCTGTTGTAAGCAGCTTGATGAGATGTGGTATAGTGTATCTAACCATAATGGTTAGTGAAGAATTTGGATCGCCTGCCGATTAATCTCAGCCGAATAAATTATTTAATGCAATAATAATTTTAACTCCTACGATTGAAAGCAAAGCTATTATTTTAGTTGTCTCATTAGATCACTTAAAAATAAATACAATGGATAACGGTGTTAAGTTTTTGATATTTCCTTAACGGAGATATAGGGGCGTAACATGTTATTGATAAGAGCTATGTGTTGAACACTATATAAAAGAGGTTTATTTAACATTAACGTTGTGCAATATTATTTCAATATAAATATGATTAAATATATACCTGTGGTGGGGGGATCTATAAAAATATACTGAAATAATGAGTTATATAATTTTATAAAGATTTAACCAGCCACGTTCTGAGTAAAGTCTAATTGGAGAGTCCCCACCTTGTTCATGATTCCAGAAGCTGATTAAGATGGCGCAACTCGACGGCCGGACACACTCATCTTCAGTGGTCTTCTCGTTCCAATGGCCCGACGACAAAAGACACCGCCCACGGACTACACCGTCCTATATAGGCTGCGTTGTCCCCATTTACTGCCCGGTGGAGGGGGTTTCTGTTGTTTACGATTTCACAACTAATTTCAGCGACCACGGCCATTGTCTTGTATAAATAAGTGAAGCTGTGATCAGGCAGGTCACTCAGCTAAAGGCCCTACCACAACTGGTAACAACGGGCCTCACTCACTCATTATAAAGTCGTGGCTCAGTAATTAATTGTAAGTTTATTTAAACAAATAAATAATTAATAAAATAATTCATAATTTTGTTATGTCTTATTCTAACTATAGAGTTGACGAAAAATTAGGTAATTGTATTGAAAGTGTATATACAGGATAATTCACGAGGAGGTACCGGCACTCACAGGGCTTATACTTTATATTATTTGGAGCAAAATATGTCATATAAATGTGGGTCCTATTCCCAATATTTACAGAGTAATAAGAAACATCTGAAAAATGATTAATAAAACAATAACCCTTTCAGAAGTAAGCAGGCATGTATTATCAGACCGTATTGTTTACAGTTGAGCATCAAAATTGCGTCTAACAAGCTTACAAAACATGTCCACAAATATTCCGTTTACTTCCACACACTTGGCCGCACGCTTATGTACCACACGTGTTGCTCTACGTAGCTGCACACGGCTGTCCTTTATTTCTGTAGCAGTATGCATGTTACGCGCAAGTAGTTCCTCACGTGTTTGTGCTGTCCTTCGGTAAACAACATCCTTCATCCATCCACAAACGCAATGATATAGGCATTTACAATTTGTCGAATTACGATGTAAATATTAGGAATATTTATATTACGTATTTTGATCCAAATGATGTAAGGAATAGGCCGTGTGAGTGGAGGTAACTCCTCGTTAATCATCCTTTATATACACTGATGAGCAAAAAAAAAAAAAAACACTGGTATAGGCGTGCGTATGCAAATAACAGAGGTATGGAACCAATCAGAGTAACGCGATGTGGTCGACAACTAGATCGGTTACTGCTGCTACAATGGCAGGTTATCAAGATTTAAGTGAATTTGAACGTGGTGTTATAGTCAACGCATGAGAGATGGAACATAACATCTCCGAGGTAGCGATAACATTTGGATGTTCGCGTACGACCATTTCACGAGTGTACCGTGAATATCGGAAATCTGGTAAAACATCACATATTCGACATCGCTGCGGCCGGAAAAAGAACGTGAAAGAATGGGACAAACGACGACTGACGAGAAACATTAAACGTGACAGACGTGCAACCCTTTCTCAAATTGGCGCAGATTGTATTTGTGGACCGCCCTGCAGGATTGATGGTGTGAATTGCCTCCTGCATACCTTCAGACATTAGTCGAGTCCATGCCACNGCATTATGGAAATAATTGTTGACAACATATTTTCTTCTTAGGCCAGTGTGACGGGCCGCATGTGGGACACGGGTCGTGGCCAAAACTCAAGTTGTGTAAATGCGAAACTTCAAATTTTGTAAATAGGAAACTTCAAGTAGCATGGTGCGACTCTAGCAATACTCAGAATAAACATCCGCTAGCTCCTTCAAAATAAAATGCTCGATAATTATGCATTATAAGAGGAGTCCAATCATGTCACATTTTCAGAAGTTTTTTTAAGTAGCGGTTTATTTGAACCTCTTGATGTAGAGCACTGATGTACGTCGCTACGCTGAGACGTGTCTGCTTCTGCAGCCTGACGTGTCTGTGGCCAGGACTAGCGAGCATCATCAAAGGGAATGTGACCTTATTCACTTTACGTTTGTAACTCTATTGACACTGCCTGTCCACCTGCGCTTTGATATATGCTTGCACCGTTCTAACATAATATCAAATATTCGATATATTCATATTTAATGTTTTGTACTCGCCATAGGAAAGTGCTGCGTCAATATGACGAACTCTCTCTCAAGACTAATGGTTAAGTGATCCCAACAATGCTTTTACATATTTTTTTTCTTTCTGCGTGTGATAAAAAGGAAAAACCGGTTCTCGTTTCAATATTTTGAGTGTAGTTATGTCAAAATTTAAGTATGAAATTTTAAGTGCCTGTGTAGAACGTTCTATTTACAAACTCAAAATAATAAATATCTGAGGAGCACTATGAGTAAAAAACAAAGACAGCATTAGCACTTATTTCTACTGGGCTGTCCGTGGCTTGGAAGCTGGACTTCGTAGGAGTGAAACGTAACTTTTCCTAAGTTGAAGTTGGAGGGAGTTTTACGATAAATTAAATATATTTATAAAAATACGTAGAATTAAATTGTAAATATCTTAACATCAAGAGTTGCGTACCTCTAATTGTGGAGTATTTAACTATATCATAGGATATATGAGCGGCAATGTGTGCGAAGTTGGATTTTCCTTAAGCGTTAAAAGGAATAGCTTTTTTTTAATTAGTAACGAAATACGGATTTGTGTAGCAGAGACCAATCAGTAAATGACAGAACGTGTTGTTGGGAGAAGTGGTATTTAGAGTTATGAGCATGCATTAAAATATTACAGGGCAAGTTTATGATATCGTTTATGATTGTATTTGTGAATTTTATTCTCAATAAGGAGCATCTGCCAGAAAATATCCTCCTTGAATAAAGATGTTGCTGAATTTTGGTTTTTCACGCAAGATAATTAGTTATCAGCAAAATGTAAAGATGGCACACTTGTAGTGAATGTTCGTTTGTTAGAATTCAAAATTATCATTTGAATTGTGAATCCTAAATACAGATGAGGTGGTTCCGCTTGCTCGGCCAGAGGTTAATTCATAATTATTAACTCACAATTAATTAATTGCAAACCTAAGGGTGTATATTACACACATAATTTACGTAACTTATAAAATAAACATTATTTTTTTCTTTTTAAAGCAAAATTTACATATTTAATACATTTTTATTTTATTCTCTGCGCAAGCTCTATGCCTCGAACGAGGAAATACTAAACACGAAACGATGGATTAATGGATAAAGTAAAATAATTGCTAAAATACATTATTTTTCTCTATTTGATTTATTTTTGTGATTTGAATAAATGGAAAAATGTATATTTACGATATTCAAATGTAGGGCGAGAAAGTTCTATGTGTCGTAAGTATATGCAGATGTATTTATTATGATATTCAGTTCCAAATAACAAAACAATGGTACTATTTACGTTACGGAGATAAGGCGTATATTAAATATGTTAATGCTTAGGTCTAGTTACTTAACTTCCTCTGTAGAATTTTAAAGAAAATTTTACACAAAACAAAAATTTTTTCAAATAACATTTATTTTTAAGGATAATAAAAACATTTAGCAGTAAAGTCTACCACAAAAAACTTTGCCTAATAATAACCAATCATTATTCTTCAGGATACTCACCCGAATATATTAGAAATAGTGAACTAACACAAATCTGCCAAAAATTAATAACACATGTTTGAAACAAGCCGTATGTTCGATTGAAATCCCGGAATTTACGGGTTATAGTTAAAGGATATTTATTCGTATCTCTTCAAGATGTGATAACATGATATAACACCATTAGTAAAAAAAAATATATTGCAGGGAAAGCAAAAAATATGTTCCTCATTGACGTTTCCCAGCTGATGTCTTCACAGACTTTACTAATAAATATGAGAAGTGATCAGAAAACAAGATCCTCACTACAATACCTTGTTGTTCCGGTCTCAAGCCTTGTTAAGGTGCGTTTACACTAGCGCAACATTGTTGGCTACTCGTGTTGAAAACAAACGTCAGTAGAAACGTAAAAGAAAAAAAAAGTCTTAAATATTGACACGTTGTTGGCTACAAAAAATAGTTTCCCGTCCGTGAGAAGTGAACTTCAAAGAAATATTGGAAAAATTCTGGCGTTACTAGCTGTAGCTCGCACTGGCTGCGAGCTTCCGTTACGCCCTGGACTCGACTCTTGGTGGGTTGGGGGGGCGGAAGGGGTGATACGCACTTCGACCCGCCCCTCCGCACAGCCAGGCCCGCTCGCTGCTCTCCATCGCTCTCCTTCCCCTTGCTAGAGAAGCCGACGAGTCTAGAGGATGCGCAAGGATATTCTAGGAACTAGGATCCTTGGCGCAACGCGGAACTTAGAAAATTTTCTGGGCTATGGCCTGCGACCCTATAAATACTGCGGCGGTCCAAGGGTCCGGAGTCTGTTGGTAGAAGTCTTTTGCAGAGTGTGGCACCCCGTCGAAGTGGAGTGCGGCAAGGGTCATCATTGAAGAGGACGGGCGATGACGGGAGATTGCGAGACGACGGCGGGCGATGTGTTTGTGGTGTGAACGGACAAGAGGGCGTGATACCAGGCGAGTGAAGGCTACTGTGCATGAGGACGCTCGGAGAACTCTACAACATTGCTGGCAGCTGGAACCTGGACTAAACTGAGGTGGGACTGTATGAACATGTGATACGAACTGAAAGGTTAATACTGGAACTGTCAAATATGGACATATAATTTATAAATAATTCATTAGGTTTTGATACCCTGTCTTTTAAGACTGAGTTAAGTTAACTAATTTAATAAACTTATTTAAGGTAATTGTAAATTGTACTCTTTGAATTAATTAGTTATTGTAAACAGCAAGTGATTTTAATATATTTTCAGTTGTTGGGTCGGGAGAATTTTGTTTGCAGTCATAGTAAATACAATTAGGAAATTATAATTAACTCCGCGAAGCAGAGATATTTTATTATTTATTACAATTACTGTCAAAAGAAAGTGAGAACCAGAAAGAGGGGGGGGGGTTAGTTGGGGGGAGGAGGTAGTAGCATTTCACCTGGCCTAAAGAAGTTCCATTCTCCACTTTCCATAAAGAAATGGTGTTACACAGTCTAGGAGCTGCAGACCCTAGCTGTAGGTTGTTTTCAATACGTTTTCTCGTTTATTAGGCTGGGCAGCCGCTATAATGTTTGACCTTGACTTGGTTTACACAATATTAATCACCTATTGGTCCGAGTCTTCTTAATGTGCATTCTGTTTGCACGCAAAAAAACCGCGTGCTAGGTTATTAATAAAAAGATAAATTTTTTATGTGTATTAAATTTAGATATGGGTAGTTATTGTAAAATATTTTACCAACGTTGAAATTTTAATTTCATGTTTTCAATGGGTGATAAAACTGGTTTCCTTTTGGGTTTTCATTAAAATTAGTTAATATTTAGTTTGAAGATGTGTTCCACTCTGGTCTTGGGCTGTTTTTGGGCTGTGAAAGTAGCTTAGAGACAATTACCTTGTAATATTTTGCATAAGGATAATTTGTAGGAACATTTATTTTCTGGTGAAATTTCAGTTCTTAGTTATACTCGCCACGAGTGTGTCGTGTTGTCTGTTTTAGTACCATTGATGTTACTTTCTTGTGCAGGTCCAATACAGAGCCTTTTATTCTTACTTTGTCAGGTACTGGCATGATAAACAATACATTTCATTGTGACATTATGAGTCCCTTCTTCAAAACTTTTGGTTCTGTGAATTCTGCTATTCCTTATTACGTATTTCTGACTTTCATCCACGTCCCTAAGTTAGTATCTAAGCTTCCTCATGGAAAGTTTTCTCATTTCTCTACCCTTACTGTGAATGACTCCTTTGTTAAGGAATTAGACTCTCTTTTGACTTCATGCCCTTTGGGAACCCACTTTGAGAATGTCCTACGTTTTTTTTTGCACTAGTCCTACACAACTTCCTGGCAACCTAATTCCCATCTCCATTATTGTATCTGGTATTGCTGTTTTTGGATTCCTGCTTGTGATGTATATTTGTTTGAAATCCAAATTTTGTGCCAAGGCAAGACCCCCACCTTCTGACCGGCCTGTTATTGTGCCAGAAGGATGTGTGTTATGGTTTCTTTGCCTTTTACATCAACTTATACTGATGGTTAAGATTTTTTTTTCCGCTAGGTATCTTTGTTAAACCTTAGTTTGTAAATATTAGTGCGCGTGTGTGTGTATCAGTGTTTGCCACACCGTGAATACCGTGGTCTAGTTTTAGGGAGGGAGTGTGTGCCATTTCAGGGACTCGCTAAGTTTTATTTGTTATTGTTTTCTCTTTCTGAGAATTAATTTTTATGGCAAAGCCGTTTTTTTCAGCACCTACCATTTCATTTATTTATGTATTGTCATTTACGATTACGCTTTATTAATTCATGGACACCCTTTTGGCAATTCTGTATATTTAACCAGTCATATTTGTATATTTGCATCAACTTGTAATTTCAATATTTAAAGGTGATCAGCTTTTAATGCAATCAAATCAGTTTAACCGCATTAAAAATACTTTTCCATGAAACCAAAATAATTGTCTAAAGTAATGTTGTGGAAAATGTAATATTACTTTACTGTAATTTTCCATCAGTTTTTTTGTATTAATAATTATCATTGTAAAGTCTCAGAATAATTTTGTGGTTTCTAGTGTTGCGTCAAGCGACTTGATATTTGTGACACTCACTGTTATTTTCTGAACGCACCCTTTTCTCTTCCTTCTTCCTCGAGACTAATAATAGCGTTGCTTCGTTTTTATAATATCTCCTTTTCTCATCATTTAATTATGAATTAATCGTCCACATTGTAAACATGTGTATCTATTTGATCTAGCTATTGCGCTCTGTATACATTCATATTTACTGTTATATTTCATTAGTGAGATTTAATAATGATTATGCAACCATTCAACGAGAAATTTTATCGAGTTCCTTGAACACAGTTACATCTTCAACAGTTTCTTCCAGACAAGTTCTTCGCTCAGCTTAAACACATGGTCTCACTCAAAGCAGACAACTGACTACTGCCAGACTTACTCTCTCAAGACCGACTCATTACAATGCTGACCCCTCACGACTTACCTCTCATTGCGGAGCATGAGGAGTTGATTGCGGAGGAGTCAGAGACTGACTCCTTCTGCAGCAATCACAGATTAACTGCTTCCACAGGAGCCAGGGACTCCTGCTGACTGAATCCTTCTGCAGGTGTCAGTGACTGACTCCTGCTCATTCAGGTTCCGCACACTCTGCAATGAGAGGTAGTCGTGAGGGGTCAGTCAGTGCATAATGAAGCGTTGCGGCAAGGGGCACTTCAGTTTATGCAAGGTGATACATTGAAGAACCACATTACGAACAGCAAGGACTCGTCTTTTGAGAGCCATCAAGCGATGTCGCCAATATCCTCTGCTGCATCGATGGGTACTGATACCACAGACGATTATGACGACACAGTTAATGCTAATAATGGAATGAGAGACGTACAAACCGTTAGAGTCAGTATATGTGGAATATAAACATTCAAGACGTTCGCAAGAAGTCGACGAAGTTCAAAATAAACGGTCGTCGTCTCTAAATACTGATGATGACCGTTCTACTCCTACAAAGAAAATTAAACTTGATATTGAGGATGAAACAAAAGGTGAGGACGATTATGAAGACAGCATTAATGATAATGATTATGACGATACTGTTGATGAAATATCTGATGCAAAGGATGATAATTCTATCGACATACCCACACATTTCACCAAATAGTTTCCTTCGAAAAGTGGTGTGCAGAAGGCAGGAGGCATCAAGAACGCTCGATACTTATTTCCCGATGACGCGAATGAACATTTTTGATAGACTCCGACATTTGATTAAACAGCAAAAACACGGAGAACTCTCAAGCATTGTTGAGATATCTTCAATCATCGATGAACTGAAGGATCGGGGTTATATCGTATGAGACTTTTGCTACAAACCATGATCTGCAAACATCCAAGAATTGTAAAGGTCCAACGTAGAAAATAATTATAAAGATAAAGCCCATATAAGTAAATAAGTTAAATTTATATATACATAGTAATGTGGGTTTAGTTACTTTTACAGTCCCTTCTTCTTCTCCGAAAGACTTATTAACTCAGTGGTGTAAACAATCGATTGCGAGAAACTATTTTAGATAATATTTATGTGAGCATATGCAGGAGGGTATTGTTCGATCTGAAGTATTATTTCTTACTCAGGTCATTTAAAATGGATGAGTTCTATATGGCGAACGAATGAAATTAAGGGGATATTTTTGAGGACTGTTTCGCAACTACGAGGGTTATTCGGAAAGTAAGGTCCGATTTCTTATAATCATCACAGCTTTTTTCAAAATACTTTTTTTATTTAATTCTTTACATGTTTCTCTATTTTTCTACATAGTTTCCATATTTGTTTAAATATTTGTCATAACGTTCTACAAACGTTTGTATGCCTAAGTCATAGACGTCTGCCGCCTGTGAGGATAACCAGTCTGTATTTTGGTGCTTCTTTCACCCCACATTCGGAAATTCCAATGCTAAAGTTGAAATTGTGAATCGCCGGTCTTCACGAATATTTTCGTCCAGGGCTTTGACCAAATCTTCTGTGATCACTGATGGTCGGCCTAATCGCGGTTCATCATGAACATTTTCCCGTCCGTCCTTGAAAGCTTTCTCACCCACTTACGCACTTTGCTGTCACTCATTGCATTGGGGCCATACACTTAACTTATGTGTCGATGAACTTCCGCTGCTGAAACGTTCCTTGCTGTCAAAATTCAAATCACTGACCGTATTTCACAGTCGGCGGGCTGATCAATTGTTTTAAACATTTTGAACTGACACTGTAAACAGCACACTGCAACAATACCAATGTAAATGGCGTCGTTTGACGAGCAAGGCATGCCGGGAGTCGGTGCGCATGCGCGTTACAATGTTCGCGCGACATTCGATTAGTTATGGAGATTCGGACCTTACTTTCCGAATAACCCTCGTAGTTGGTTGGCCTGGTCAGTTGGCCTAGTAAGTTGGCTTGTTACGTTAGTATGACCCTTTGGTATGGTCAGTTCTGGTAGAAATGTTTTGCGAAAGTTTTGCTAAGATTTTGTGCAAAGAGGTTAGCTACGAGACTCTTAATAGAGACTTTTTTTTCGAGATCGTCCTTCATCGTTTATTTTGTATAGGTGGGTGGTATGGTAGGTTGGTCTTGTCGGTTGATCTAGTCAGTTTTGCAGGAAATGGTCACGTCAGGAGCTAGTCTTAGTCTCAGTCAGTCTCGCCAGGAACCTGTCCTAGGTGGAGTCAGTCATTGACTTGTATGGCTAGTCGGTATGGCCCCTTGTTGTGACCAGCTAGTAATTGACAATTGTATGGATTGTGATTTTTTCTATTTTTCAAGTTCATTGTGCTTGGGGTCACGGTCAAGGTCGGTAACAACAAACATGGTTGCTAAATCAACAGCTCATCTGGCAGCCAAATCGATAATTAATACACTTGTGTCACCTAGGTAATGAAAAAGTAAACAAATGAAAAAGGAAAAAAAGGAATATGGTGGGTGGAATGCATTCGGCAGAATGAGCAATGTTGAGGGGAGAGAAAAGGGGAATATTAAGAAAATGAGAATCATTGGTGTCTGGAGAGCTTGAGAAATCAACCAATAAGAAACACTGGTGGAGTAAAGCGAACTAAGTAATCAACCAATGATAAACATAGATGGAGGGAGTGGAAGGGAACTAACTAATTAACCAATGAGAAACATTGGCGAGGGCCAGTCGTCTGCTGAAACGGCGATGGAGGAAACCCCCGGAAATGTAAAAATTTCAAATAAACATTTTTATAAATTTTTTATAATTGTTTAAATAATTTTTAAACAACTTTTTAAATATATATTTGGACGTTTCTAATTTTTCAAATTTTTGTTGCAATATTTTGTGATTATTTTGGATTGACATTATACTCATAGGGTCATGGTCAAAAGTCAAGTTGAAATTCACTTGGATTCAATATGGTGGTTGGGTGACATTATTTCATGGTGGCTGGTCAGTTCCAGACCCCCGTGCTCTCTGAGTCCAATTATTGGAAATTTTAAATTTATGTAATTTTTTAAAATAAATTTATTTTATAAACTTTAATAATTTTTTAATAATTAAAAATTTTTTAAGAGTATTTTTAGATTTTTTTGGAATATTTTGGGATCAAGGAAAATCAATGGGGTCAAGGTCAAGGTCACTGACATCCAACATGGGTGTTGTAGTCAGTAATGTAATATGCCCGTCGACATTTATGAATTAATTCAATTTTCCACAATATTTTCTCGAGTTAGTTTTTGATGTCATTGGGGACAATGTCACTAGCACCTAACATGGTTGTCGGAGTATCGATGTAATTTTTTCCTGTCACGGGCACAGTGCCAAGGTCAAGGTCACGGGTCAAGGCCAAGTTCACGTGGACACAAGATGGCGGACAAGGTGGCTGAGAGAACCCATATGGCTGAAGGTTAGGTCAGACTCCGGACCTTGGACTATGTATTTCGATTTGGCATACCTTATAAAGTTTACTTTGACCACCACTGCCCTGCCCTTGAAAACGACCGCCCCACCCCCAAATCCTTCCAATTAATCGAAAAGTGCCTTTCGGGGAATAGTGTTTGCAAATAGGCGATCGTTTTTTTTTCAGGGAAGAAAGGGAAATATTGAGGGAAAGTGGAAAGTTTTTGGAAAAAGGAAAATTTAAAGGGTAAAATTGGTCGATTTTGAGGGAAAAAAGGGAAAACTTGAGGAAAAAATGGCCTCCTGACGACCAAAATTACATAGCACGAGCAGCTCTGACGCCAGACGCCATTATGCGGTTATTTCCTGCAACAAAATATTATTTCTGGTGACTTATATAAGACATTTTTTACAGGTGATACATATGAAAAATGGTTAATCGTTTCCGTTCATAATTTAAAGGTTTTTATTTTGAATTTTGCTGCAGACTTTCTACCTATAAAATGAAATGGTCGCCTTCTTAATTGCAATGGTTGTGTGCAGTATGGCGATAGTTTGCATATAGGTTTCTCATGGTAAACTGATCAGTTTTGAAAGCCCTTCTCAAGATCTACGTGTAAGAGCATTGTGCGTGCATTCTCCCGGCTTATGTAACATTTACGTTGCCATAGGCTGTTCACATTGTCCATGTGTCGGTCAAGTGAAACGCTGAAATTATTATAAAAGTTCATATTTTACATATTTGTTATTTCTTACACTTAGATGCATAAACTAAAGCAAAAGAAGTCATTTCCGTTTTTACCTGACACGTTTAATTCAACGTCAAGATATGTAACTACTTTCTCTTCATCGTTGCCAACTTTACTGGGCGCATGCTACTGGTACGGCCTGTATATGCAGGTAGGGTACGGGCAGTGATATATTTGAAAGGTTGGTTTCAGAAGTACTAACTTGTCGTGAACAGCCTTTACCAGCCTGGCTCCTTGTGCCTAGAGGACACAGGATATTTGCCATGTATGGCAGAGTCATTCCCTATTCCACGTTAGGTACATAAATAATATCGAGGTAATGAATACGTAAATACTTGTATTTATAAGTCTGAATACTCAATTATGACAATTCGAGTGTTGTCTAACGCGGTAGACTTCAAGAAATAATGCCTGCACGACCACCAATATTTGTAACACTAATGCATAAGAGATAAATAATAAGGAAATTTGCTCTAAATTTACAAATAAAATATATTGTTAAATTTTTATGTTAAGAACGGAAATTCGCTACAGTCTGTATAAAAATGTTACTTTCACATAAAAATGTAATTTTTATGTCAATATAGTGCTATAATATCGAACGTTTAACTCTATATTTCAGTGAAATATTTCTAAAAGGAAATACCCGCAATTTGATTTCGCATGTATAACAGTAAAGGCAAAAACGTACGTAGTAATAAAACAATTATTTATACAGTAATTGAATATATAAATGGTTTTCCTTGTGACATTGTAAGTGATCAGATTCGAATACATGATATAATAACTTATATAAACTCGACATATGAAAATTTAATATCCGGAAAACACCAAGATAAAATTTCGCGGTGCCTCTTTATGAGAAAAGTGATTGATTTTGAGTTTCCGGCTGTAGGTCTGTACATATTCAAACTCACTGTTTCAATGGAAAACTCATGCGTTCCAAAATATCTGTCCTGAAGACTTTTATGTCAATCCAATTTACAATGATTTATTGTGTTACATGTCCACGGATGAGCAATTATTGGGATTCCTGAGCTGCCATTACACAGACAAATAGGTAACATAAATGTATTATGTACGTGGTTGCGTCCAACTATGGTGTTGCAGTATTACCCAATCAAAGGCAGTACAAACCGTCCAATCCGCTTCCTTGTAGGTTTTATTCATTTTCAAACATTTGTAGGTTTACAACTTATTAGTTTTAGTGTTGTGCATACATTCAAGTTCAGCTGGAAGGTCAATAAAATAAATATTCTCTATTTAACAGTAATCTTATGTGTTATGCAATACGTCACTATTCTTGAAATGGTTATATAATTTGAAGAACCGGTTTATAATCCATCACAGCGTTTTGCAATTAAACTTGTAACTTGTTGCGCGGGTAATTTTAAGGCAACGTAACACAATGATTGATTAATATTTAATTACCTATTTGGCTAGTAAATTCGCTATTAATACAGAAAACGTAGCAAGCTCGCTGTATTTTGGCACGTGAAGAAATAAATGTGTATTATTTTAGAATAAACAGAGAACTATTTGTAATTGAAAATAATTTGAAATAGAAGCTGAGAAGAGCATTGCGATTAACGAATGCAATCGGGAATCAAGTTGGAATTTTTGCTATTTGGAATGGAATTCGTGATTGCATGTGTAATACTTAAAGAAGTAGTATTTTATGTTTTATCTAAGTTCGCCACGTTATTTTATCGTAATGATAATTTTGCAGATCAACAAGGTAATTACCAAAACCCGACATAGAAATTCTATAATCTATTTTACCGCTATTTCCTTTCTGTGCCGTTTATATTTTTGGCAGAATAATTTCAATAGCTATAAAATTTGACAACGAATATAGTTAAACCAATATCTGGAAAAATTTGTTCACAATTACGTAAACTTCTAGTTAAGAAAATATATCTCGAATATATAATTAATCACTACATGATTTAATTTGAAACAGCAGCCTTAAAACTATTAAAACTAACACACATCACACATTAAAAATATAAGGATGTAATTAATTTATAAAAAATAAAGTAATTAAAAAATTAAATATCTGTTTTAAAATCAAACATAAAAAGGCAAGGCATAAAAACAGCACTTATTACTGTAGAAATACTGCATTTGTTCAAAGAGCGCGATTGCAAACAAATTTTTGGTACTGTAATTTCTTGATGGAGCAAAATGCCGACCCTAGTCAGTGTTAAACCATGAGAAGCAAGTTCCTAGAATAAGGAAGAGGAGTGAGTCTCCCTTGCGTTGCAGTTGACGCTCGGTGAGACTGGCACGTGGAACAAATGTTGCGCGGAGAGGATGCCACAGTTGTGTAGATGACACTCGGTGAGACTGACACAGTGGTGCAACTGACACAGTCAAGTTGGCAGTGCGGTGTAGATGGCACAGCATTGAAGATGGCACTGGGGTGCAGATGGCACTCGGTGAGAATGACACAGTGATGCCACTGACACATGATGAAGATGGCACTGTAGTGTAGATGGCACTCGGTGAAGATGACACTGTGGTTCAGATGGCACTCGGTAAAGATCGCACTGCAGTTTAGATGACACTGCGGTGCAGATGCCACTCGGTGAGAATGACACAGCGATGCCACTGACACATGATGAGGATGGCACTGTAGTATAGATGGCACTCTGTCAGACTCAGAATAACACAGCGGTGNTGGAAAATGGGCTTACTAAGAATTCTCCGGAAAGAGAATAAGAAGGACCTGGATGACCCCAAATCCTACAGGCCTCTGACATTACTTCCGGCGCTAGGCAAAGTGTATGAGAAATTAATTAACAGAAGACTCACTATGGCATTAGAGGCCGAAGGCACTCTGAATGAATTCCAATATGGATTCAGGAGAGGTACTGGAACGGACTTCGCGCTTGCTGATGTGATGAAGAGAATTAGAGAGTCTCCACAGAAATATATAATGGCAATATTTCTAGATATCTCTGGAGCTTTCGACAATGCCTGGTGGCCGGAGGTGATGCACAGATTAAAATTGAAAAAATGTCCAGCAAACATTTACAAGGTCATCCAGGACTTCTTCACAAATAGATGGAGCATCTACTCTAATAAGAGCATGCAAGTGAGAAAAAGGCTAACTAAGGGATGTCCCCAGGGCTCGGTCCTTGGACCGATCTTATGGAATGTGCTTTTTGATGGCTTTCTTGAATTGGAACTTCAACCGGATTGCACAGTATTTGGCTATGCGGACGATGGACTAGTCCTTGTGTCAGGCAACTCAAGAAGAGAACTAGAAGGAAAAGCGTCCAACATAATGGAAAAAGCCTGGGAATGGGCTAAAGAAGTTAAATTGGAATTTTCAATAGAAAAGACAAAAACCATGTTGGTTAAAGGGAAATTACAAAGATCCCCGACTGTGCGATTCGGGGGTCGCCCAATCAGCTATGTACATGAGTTTAAATATCTGGGAGTCATCATGGATGATAAGANATAGAAAAGACAAAAACCATGTTGGTTAAAGGGAAATTACAAAGATCCCCGACTGTGCGTTTCGGGGGACGCCCAATCAGTTATGTACATGAGTTTAAATATCTGGGAGTCATCATGGATGATAAGATGAGCTTTTTGAGACATGTAGAGTATGTATCACGGAAGGCGGTGGTGGCGTTTCACAAGCTAAGAAGGATCGGCAACACCAGTTGGGGTTTCAACTATGGCACCTTGCGTGCCATATACAGGGCGGTGTTCGAATCTATCATTTCGTACGGTTCTGTAATGTGGCACCACCGTGCCGACCTTTCGTGGCACAAGAGGAAGCTCATTAGTGCACAGAGGGCTGCACTGCTGACTGTTACAAGGGCATACAAGACTGTACCCAACGAGTCTCTCCCAGTTATTACTGGTGTGCTGCCTGCAGATCTACTGGTCAGATACAGGGGCCTCGTGGTGCTCTCTAGAGCTCGACCGCCTTAGACAAGAGATGAAAAAGAAGAGTTATATGAAAATGTAGTCTCTGAATGGCAAATAAGATGGTCCAACTCTAACAAAGGGAGGCAGACGTATGAGCTCCTCCCGGACATACGATCGAGGCTAAACATAAANGTGCACAGAGGGCTGCACTGCTGACTGTCACAAGGGCATACAAGACTGTACCCAACGAGTCTCTCCCAGTTATTGTTGGTGTGCTGCCTGCAGATCTACTGGTCAGATACAGGGGCCTCGTGGTGGACTCTAGAGCTCGACCGCCTTAGAGAAGAGATGAAAAAGAAGAGTTATATGAAAATGTAGTCTCTGAATGGCAAGTTAGATGGTCCAACTCTAACAAAGGGAGGCAGACGTATGAGCTCCTCCCGGACATACGATCGAGGTTAAACATAAAATGGATAAGTACTAACTTTTATAGTATGCAACTAATGACTGGGCATGGTAATTTTAAAGCCAAGTTNATAAAATGGATAAGTACTAACTTTTATAGTATGCAACTAATGACTGGGCATGGTAATTTTAAAGCCAAGTTGCATTGTATGAGGCTTGTGGGGTCTCCCCTCTGCGAGGTCTGCGGTGTTGATGACACCGCACAGCACGTGTTAATGGACTGNTAATTTTAAAGCCAAGTTGCATAGTATGAGGCTTGTGGGGTCTCCCCTCTGCGAGGTCTGCGGTGTTGATGACACTGCACAGCACGTGTTAATGGACTGTTTAAAAACAGAAGATCTAAGAGAAACTTTAAGAGTGAAATGTGAAGAAATGGGCATTCACTTAGAAGCAAGAAGAATAATGGAAAACGAACAATATAATTGGATATGGACAGATTTCACCACCAAAATTGGTAGAAGGCTCGAAGATTTCGACAATTGGAATCGGCGAAATTCTTATGACCCATGATAGGGTACTCAGGTAAAGGCTTTAATGAGTAAAAGTCGGAGTATCCTAGATTGGCGAGGAGGACAGGTTTTAACGAGAAAACCAGTAGAATACTGTGTTAACGGCAAGAAAGAAAAGTGAATGGCCCGAAGAGACCAAGAGGAAAGTGCCGTGCACTGTCTTACCCACCAGGGTACAGTTACAGTGCGGGAGGATGGAGGGTGTGCTGGCCTTCGGGCCTNAAGAGACCAAGAGGAAAGTGCCGTGCACTGTCTTACCCACCAGGGTACAGTTACAGTGCGGGAGGATGGAGGGTGTGCTGGCCTTCGGGCCTAAAACCTGTCCCCCGGACATGTCATATTCTGTGGCGGATCCCCACCATGCTTTCGCTACCCCGAGTAGTTGGTTCCCGATGACACTCGCCCACTCTTCGTCGCTAACCTCGTACCATTGTCATCGGGTAGTGCACACATTGAGGAACGCGCGTGCGTCCCCAGCTGTCTGGCTGGAAAAGGTCGGAAGTGTCTGAAATTTTGTGTGGGTCACGTAATTTCACCTGGTTAGTCTTGTTCTGTACTTGGGTGCTGATGGCCCCGGTGTTTCTAACTGTGTTCCGCCGGCTCCTATCATCCCCTGCCACGTGGGCATGGGTGGCACGTGTTCCATTCGCTGTGTTTGTTGGTTATGTAATCTCCGCACAGGTTTGGTGAACACGTCAATTCCCCTTTTTATTCGCATGGGTTCCGGTACGGTCCCATATTGGGCTGCGTACTTATGTTGACACTGTTTACACATAAACGTTCCCACGCCGACCGCCTGTCATTCTCCCGCGGACACAGATGTGGGGTAAAAACTCACGTTTCACTCTTTGCAGTTTATGCATGACTTTTCGGCGTTCACACAATATTCTGCCCAACACATTGAACCCTGGTTGTTGTTTGAGTACTCACAGATTGTCGGCTGAAGCTCGTGCTTTGGGAGTTCCTCTTTTCAATTTTTTTTTTTTTGATTGGGCTGGTTAAGTCTTACCAATTTCTTGTGACAATATTTTTTCTTCCCAGTCTCTGTTCTCTGAAATGTTATTAGCGTGTTCTGAAGATGATCTGGTTGTACTGAATTTAGTGAAATTTCTTGTTCTTTTTTTTGCTTTGGTGTGGAGCTAGTCAGTCTACTGGTTCTCGAATTCGCTGCCACGCTACTCTAAACTTAACTAATCAATGGCATCGATGCTGGCCGCAGAGGTACCGCATTAACAGCGCCTCGATGGTGGCAGGGCCACCGACTCTGCCAAACTACTGGTTCTCATCTGCGAAGGGTATCATGGACCGAACCCAGTTGGCACGCAACCCTACAGCATAGCGATCCAGCTGATCTCGCCGAGACAGCTGTAGTAGCCGCCCGGAAGGGAGGGCATTTGATCTGCACAACTCCTGCATGGTCTGGCACACTGTTATCATGCCATAAATCCACAGTCGCTGCACCAGTGCGTCCTGATTCGTGTCAGCATCGTTCACTTGGGAACGAATAATGACCAAATACAGAGTTATCCAACCGAGGGCCTGTGGTGTCCCTAGAGAGATCTCTGGTGTAATTAGGATAGGAATCAATTGTTAGAAAGTATATTAAATAGCATTAGAATTTATCGCCCACGGGCAGATGTTCGTAAAATTCGCCCATAAGGGATTGCGAAGTAATCTCAGATTAAATGCACAAGTGCCTATTTAATGAGGTATAGAGTAACAAACTACGGTATTCGAAGTGTTCTATACAATTGTCCGAGTGCAATTGTGTGTCTAATCAAGCCAAATAGTGATGTGCGAAACAAATAGTCTCTCTTTCAACCTGACCATTCTGGACAGTGTGTGCTACAAAACTTAACAGACCTAAATTTCCCATGTGCTAGCTCCACATTATGTTTTGTGTTTAAATTAGTGCTTAAGAAAGATCTAAGTCTCCTCAAGCTAAGGGATATGTATCCCGAACATTGAAGGGCGCTATTGTCTGTATACTTTACGTGTTTATGTAATGAGGTTAGTAAACTAAGATACCTCGCGGGATGGCACAATCTGTCGACGTGATTCGCCCGCACTACTCCCTGCAGTCTGATTCCACGGGTCTTAGGTGCTGCACCTGCTTTAATTTGCATTGTACACTATTCGTAGGTTTTCTCAGGGTACCGCACCGGAAAGTGTCGCCCTGAGTTTACCTACTGTGAGTGGTTCCGCAGACGAAGTGAACAGAACTTTTGAAAGTTGCTTGAGCTGCACCTTGGATACCGAACTGAAATTCAGGGAAGTTGAAGAGGTCAGTGTGGCACACTATCTCCCCGTCTCTGCGTCGGCCGGGTGGATCAACGGGCCACAGGGTTATCAGTCCACCGGACGACGTCTGTGCGTGGCCATAATTCCCCTAGCGGGATTCCCTGGGGACGGCTAAGAGGGAGAGAAGGGATTCAAGCCAGTCTGAGGCCTACGGCCTCAGGCTGCCCTGAGGCTTGACTAGTGGATGGACTTTGGGGTCTTGTTATATCTATATGTGTAATTGTATGTGTGTTAGTGTGGGGACTTGCTTTTTGTGAGCACACATAGAGACTTGTAGTGTATTTGAACTGTGTTTAGTGCTATGAACTGTACGGTAGTGAGAGTAGTGTGGGTCCCGCAGCCGCGGGAACACTACGATGGCGTCAGGGAGCCCTCGGGNAATATCATTGGATATGGACAGATTTCGCCACCAAAATTGGTAGAAGGCTCGAAGATTTCGACAATTGGAATCGGCAAAATTCTTATGACCCATGATAGGGTACTCAGGTAAAGGCTTTAATGAGTAAAAGTCGGAGTATCCTAGATTGGCGAGGAGGACAGGTTTTAACGAGAAAACCAGTAGAATACTGTGTTAACGGCAAGAAAGAAAAGTGAATGGCCCGAAGAGACCAAGGGGAAAGTGCCGTGCACTGTCTTACCCACCAGGGTACAGTTACAGTGCGGGAGGATGGAGGGTGTGCTGGCCTTCGGNACTGTCTTACCCACCAGGGTACAGTTACAGTGCGGGAGGATGGAGGGTGTGCTGGCCTTCGGGCCTAAAACCTGTGGTGTAGATGGCACTTGGTGAAGATGGCACTGTGGTGTGGATGGCACTCGGTGAAGATGACACTGTGGTGTGGATGGCACTCGGTGAAGATGACACTGTGGTGTAGATGGCACTTGGTGAAGATGGCACTGTGGTGTGGATGGCACTCGGTGAAGATGACACTGTGTTGTAGATGGCTCTCGGTGAAGATGACACTGTGGTGTAGATAGCACTTGGTGAAGATGTCACTGTGATGTAGATGGCACTCGGTGAAGATGGCACTGCGGTGTGGATGGCACTCGGTGAGACTACACCATGGTGCAGTTGATACACGGTGAGGGTGGCAAAGGTGAGCTTGGCACAGACTGAATTTCGGTGCAACTGACTCTCGGTGACCTTGACACTCAGTGAACATCTCATGTACCCTTTGCGCGCTCAGAGGCATGCAATTGTTACCCAGACGGCTGTCTGTCTTACACCGAGATCGACCGTTTCCCTATCTGGCGAGTGCTATAGGGGATTTTTCGTCTTCAATGACAGACGGGCGACTGCCACACAGCGCACCTGTCGGCGTTAAATGGAACCACACTCGCCCTTCGCCCCATGTCATTATTGTGGTGATGTTATTTAAACCGCATATTTAAATTTAATTTTTTTATTTATCAGGACTAAGGTCATATCTCTTTAACACGATGTTTAGCGAAGACTACATATATTAAAAAAAATTCCCCTTTGAAAATATTGTGACATCCAAAATGGCGGGGGTATAATCAAAATATATTTGTCTTTCAATCTCAGTCTGAGTCCAGCCTCCTAGCTGTGTGGACGTGTACTTTCTCCCCCTCATAGTTTCTCTCTATGTAAGTACTCTCGATACGCAATTACTCTGAATAGTTATTTTTTTCAAGGACATACTCCATGTTGGAGTTCAGTATGCTACTTTCTGTCGTAGATGTCGGACGTGTAATCACAAGTACTTGCTCAATTGTAATTAAGTTTTAATTAACCTCTGTAATTGTGTTTCAATTACCCTCCAGCGGTTCCGAACCAAGGACCACGCGATCATACAACCAACACCACAACCCTCCCGTCCTCTCACACACACTTGCCCATGATCTTACACTCAAAAAAATTTTTAGTCCCTTCGAATGTCGCTTAGATATAAATGTTACTAAAAGAGTACCCACCAACTTGAGCTATTTTCATGCTCAAAAAAACCCCTATAGCTCGAAATGAGAACTTAAAACTTGTTTTTGGGAACGAAACGTTTCTTCAGGGGGTGGTTCAGGCCATAAAATTCGCCACTGTTACAAATCGTAATTGTGCTCATATAAAATGGCAGAGGGTCTCTAACTGGTGTCCCCCAGAACTCCGCAGGCCGACCTGCGGGGACACTCATCCGCCGCGCCTGCCGCCCCAACTCTCACTCAGAGTCGAGCTGCCTCATTATATATGATTCATTCACGGTCTCTTCGTGTTTCTGAAGCCCTGCTAAAGTTATAATTTCAGGTGCCGATACGTAAACAGAAACATCGCCACGTGGCTTCTCTCTTTAAATTGTCGAACTATTTGCTTCAACTACATTTTTTCAACTTCCTATCAATGTTGTTGTATTTCAAAGAGCCTATCACAAGAGTCTGCAATTTTATACCATATTTAGGTCTGTTTTATAACTTAACTGCGTATTTATAATTTCGCGATTGTTAGTTATTTTAATGGTTATTGAAATAAATATGTCACAATATAGCACATTATGCACACTACGAATTAACATTTTGTTTTAACAAAGTTTAACTCTAGGGAGAAACTGTACAGAAGGTATTCAACCTCTGTTTATTGACCTAGGGGATCTCGGTGAAGAACAAGCTGGCCTTGTCACTTACCCTTATGAACCTTTTTCTGTCTCTTTATACTCGAAAAACTTAAAAATTCCAATATCCTACAAAAAACAAAAAAAAAAAACTAAAAATATATTTAGAATTTTTACAATTCTTTTTTATACCTGCCATTTCTATTTTTGTTATGGCATTTTAAATGTTACAAGAATTCGTATAACACATTAAAAAAATAGTTTAATAAATCACGTAGAAAAAACATTTCGTGTAATGGCATTCCAACTGTTTCATTTTTCATTACCTTTCAAAGAACCTTTTAAAATAACGTACTGAAAATAAATTGTTCAATAAAAATTTATAAAAATGTACAAATAATAAAAACTGAACTCCTTGTGATTCAGGATTCTACTTCTGGCGAGTTCAAATTTTTGACGATAAGCCTGAATGTTGACTCTAACCAACAACACACAAACATGATCCACTGGCATTGTGTAAAACATGGAAGTTACCCTTCTCCTCAGTCCCGTATGTTTAATCTCTATTGCTCGCCTCCCCCATGAGTCATGGTGTTGCTTAGTAATACCACATATATATGCCAGAGGAACTATAACTTATATATAGTACTTATTTATGAACACAGCAGTCCTGTTGTCAACAGGGCACGTCGTTGATAGTTTGCACTCGCCGTGATGAGAACCGAGGACCATGGAATGAGTTTCAGCGAATTACTAATTTCTAACATGGTTCAATAAATTTATTTTTTGAAAACGTTTTATGAATTTTATACACAATAGTTAAATTTTTTTATAAAAGGTCTGTGAATTAAACGAAACTCAAGACAGCGACCACACATCAAGTATGTTAACACACCAGAATGCTCGTTATTGAAGGAAACTTTTGAAATTTTTTAAAGCAATACATGAAAATAAGATTTATTTAAAAACTTATTGAAATTGTATCATTAAAAGTTTTTGAAACAAAATGTTTCATTGTAACTGCAAATGACTGCTGTAGAAATGTCATTTCCTTTATTTCTTGTTTTGACCTTTAGTCAAGAACAAGGTAGTCTAAAGGTCAGCCCCTTCATACCGCGATCCCCCTCGTGGCTGTGTCCTCACACTTCTAAGCGTTTGCTTTAAGGAACGCAGTAAACTGTTCAGAAACGATGAAGCATTGTCGCTATAAATAAGCGGGGAAACACTCTGTCACGGAAGAATAAATATCGTAAACAGAAGGCCATTTTAGCTAACTTTTACCATTTTCGACCACTACATTTATGTTTCAATAATTACATTTATGAATGTTCAACAAAATATCGATTTTCATTTCTGTGCTGTAAAAATATTTACACTGAAATATGCTATATTTCTTTAAAAATTATAACAGATGCAGCTGCTTAGAGTGGGATGGGAGCCACGGCTACTAAGGACGCAACTTAACTATATTTACGCAAAAATGTTGGTGCGAACATTGAAAAGAGTGCTGAGTGTAGCGCGGTGGTGTCGTGTAAGGCGAAATGGTAGCTAATGTGTCGACAAATGATGAAGAGAATGAATGGCTAGAAGTAAGTTGGGCGGCATGGACTGTTAGTGGACGGTGAGGAGGGACAGGAATGTGTTGCGGCAGCGAGTGGGAGCGGCTTGCTGAATGGCCCCCCCAGCAGGAAGCTGGAANGGGGGAAGCAATAGCTGTGCCACTGGCCGAGCGTAGTGCGCAGTTGGCCGCCGTCTCAGACTGTGCGCGAGTGGTTCCTACTTCTCCACGGCGACCACCCGGATACCTGCAAGGTAACTCACACTCCGCTGTTATCGCCTAGTACGTAGACTCCCACCTACTGCAGCTGTATTCCACGTTCAATGCAGCAGCGATAAGGACAACATTGCCACGCACATTAAGTACGACATCGCCGCTAAGCGCAAGGCTCTGAACTGGCGTGCAGTGTTCTCGTCGCACGGCGTCTACCTATGGGACTTTCAGCGGTGACCCTACTATTTTATAAATGGAAAGTCTGCACGAACGTTCAATGTAGGGCCCTTGAGTAGTTTTGTATGTATCTGATCCGTATATTTGGAGATATAACGCCTTGAAAAAGCCGTTTTTAGCCATTTTGGAGTGCTCAGAAATGCTGTTTCTAATGTTCCTGACGTCTTGAAAGCACTCAACTGCCCTCTTCTAATGTATGTGTTCTTTTCGTAGATGAGCACGTTGGACGCACGTCTAGTAGTTTGGCAGAAAAACGTAAATTACTAACTCTGTGTGACGCAGTTCAAGCACCATGCGGGCGGGAACCTTACAGAGGAGCAAATACCGCACACGCCACTGCTCAGCAGGGGGTTAGCACCAATCAGCGCTCAGTAATCACTCGCCAGCCCGCAGCCTAGCCAATAGGGAACATTTCGCATGAAGCCGCAGCCAACAAGACACGAGACTCGTGACCATAGCAGAGCTTCGCGTAGCCACTATGAGGGCGGTGTCCATAAACATATATTGAGCTCTAGCTTCGTCAAGACCATATTATTTAATGTCTCAAGTCCTTATTTACATTTCACCAACATCGCTTAAGCTTGTCTCAATCGCAGGCAATCAAGGTGGTCTTCATGAAGACTGTCTTATTTTTGTGCGCCTTAAGACTGAACATTTCTGTTCCGTAGTCACTGCTTGAGATCCCGATTTAGAACCACTTTTCATAGTCATCGAGACCTTGCTTAGTTCGGCAAATAAGCTTGTCTTCGCCAAGTCCACTGTAGAGGTGACTTGAGACTGTACTTTTATAAACGGCGGACGCTGATTGGATAACTTCATATGTCGAACTAACGAAGATTTTTGCAAAATGGCGATAGCTAAACCTTTGTTAGGTTGAGATTAGTGATTTAATTACGCATTTGGACGAAAATCTGAATTTTTTTACTCTGAGAAAGTTTTTATAAAACTGCAATTGTACAGAGAGCATTGTTTTTAATGTTATTCGCATAGTAGAACTAAAGTTTCACTAATAACTTATTTACAAAAATTATATGTTTTTCTTTTCAAATGTAAATTACAAAGTGTACACGTTCGTAACAAGAAACAAAATATAATAATTTATACTGCGTGTTAAAATTAAAATAAAAGTGTAAATTTTGTAAATATAAATATATTTTACACGGAACATTTCTAATCAAAAGTTTATATAAAATATCTTGGCCTTATATTAACATTGATAATTTCCTTTCAAAAGTGATGCTATCGATAATGTACTGAGTTATTTTCTGCCTGCTCTTGTAAACGAATCACATTATTCATACAGTTTTCTTTACAATCTCTTTTTTACACGTGTCCACAATTGTTTACTCAGCGAGAAAAGCAATCTCGTTATTTCTCACTACATTATCGTCACTTTGTTCTTTTAAACCATGTTTTTGTGTATTTTCAATACTTATATATAACATGAAATACTTTACTATTCAATTTGCATAAAATATCACGCATTCATTACGTTGTGGTGACAAACAATGCGTATTTATTTCTACTTCGTGTATAGCTGCCATGTTTCATTTTAATTTGAGTCTTTGAGCACTCGTTAAGCTCGTGCTTGACCTAGCCGGAAGTTGTAAAATATAAGCTATGCCTTGAGCACGCCACCTTTACGAAGATCGTCTGGTTAGTAGACTATGAAACGTGGTACGGAAATAACACTGTATTGAGAAATAAGATGGTCTTGTCTAAGACTAGCTTAAGCTCAACCTTGAGACATGACTATGAATACCACCCTGAGAATGGGCACGCTCGCAGGAACTGCCACGTCATTTTGTCTCTGTTGACTTAACTACTCTGTGCTCTAACCGGAATGGACCAAACATTTAATTGTAGTGTGTGAATACTTTTGGGTGGCTCTTGCGATATATGCTTGGAGCTTGAAATACGCTGCAGTGTGTTTTAAATACACGTTACTTATCTTAATAGCTTTATGTGCGTCTTATGTTTTGATATGTGGAATTCAAATACAGTTAGGACGAGGTTCGAAGAGTACTTTCAAGATGCCATGCACATTACAACACCTATTTTAAAGCTGTCCACAATAGTTAAAAACCTAATTTTCGCACGGTTTTATTGAAAAATATTAAAACCTGAAACATTCAAAACGAGTACAGGGACATGTACTAAACTTTGTTACAGACATTGCGCTAATAGAATTATAGGTCGCCGCTTAAAATACGATAGTTGTATCGGGAACACTGCACGCCAGTTGAGAACCTTGCATGTAGATGCACGGATGCGATATGAACACAGGTCGACGTCGCTCTAATAGCTTCCTCGCTTCTCTTCATCAAACAGCCAGGACAACTCCGGGTACACTCGACTCTTAACAACGGGCTCTCGAGATTCGATGAGGATGAAGCGAGGTGCAAGTGGAGCAGCGCCGGAATGCAAGTGCGGGAGGTCCCCGAGAAAATCCACCGACTGGCGGCATCGTCCGGCACGGTTCCCACCTGCCAATGTTCGGGAGTGACCCAGCCTGGAATCGAATCCAGTTCTTCACTCTAGCCACTACTCCAACCGCGGCCCCCTATTTAACTGAAGGAAGGAGGAGGGGAAACTCAAACCCGCTTTACGAAATTTTATTTTTATGTCACTCGGTTCAATTACAGATGTTGAAGGGCCAGTTATTTTTCCCAATAAAACTAATTGTGATTTAACGTATATATGTTTTGTTCCTAATAAAACTCACTGTGATTTAGCGCGAATATTTTTGTTCGTACAACTTGAAGGCGTAAGCCCGAAGGCCAGCGGGGAGAATGGTGCGGCTTGAAAACTAAACTAACCTTAACCTACGTCAAGGGGTGTGCCTTGCCTGGGATTCCAACCCTAAACCTCTTAATAATGTGGTGACGCCTTAGTTACATTCGACATTGAAGTCCCTCCTCGAAGTCCCATTCCAGCCAGAAAAATTATTGTCTTGATATTGTTCATTATAGTTAAACTTCGCACTTGCCTGTGTCCATAAACGGCATAATCGCTTGAGTATGGTAAGTAGTAACTTTAGTTAGGCGAGACATTTTATTCGTGTCGCAGACGCTTTTAGATTAATACAGTCCACTCCCCCTCCCATAATTCCCCGCTCTTCAGGTCATTATATATATATGTGGCATTGCTGATATCGTACTCCCATGGCAAAGTTTTCAATTCCCTCTTCTTTAATAATTAGCAATTCATTGAATATTCGCTCATTTTGGAAATTTGATTACGTACCTAATTAACTCTCTCTTACTTTACAGAGAGTTTTTTTACCCTATTCGGTAGATTAGCTCAATTAATTCAGGCTCATTTTGTAAATTCTCCTTTCCAATAAGAATAACGACAAAACGGAACACGTAGTTACCGATGTAACTGATTAGCCCAGGTTGTTCTTTACTATCTTCGTCAACTAAGCCGTAACCGTTCTCAGCGGCTGGGGGAGTAAGTGACGGAACTCTTCAAACCGAATGTCAGTTCAAATGTCGCTGGTGCAGTGAAGTTAAGCCAACTTCACTAACATACCATTCATGGGCGAAAGCGCCAGGATTGGTTAATGAGTTTGAAGTGTTTTAGGAGAGAGTATTTTTATAACTTTTGTTAAAATTGGTTAAATGCAACTTGTTTAATATAAAAATACCGATAAACTGGTCCTGCGTTTAAAATGGCTTATATGTACGGAGCAAGTATTGTAAATGCTTGGACAGAGAAAAATTTCAGTTTTGAGTCATTTTGGTGTGATAACTTTGGAGTAGGTTAACATAATTTAAGGCACAAAAATAGTAGCCTGGTATTCTTTATATTGAGACTATAACAAGTTTTATCTTAAGGATAGTAAACATTCCTAATACCGATTTCCATAAAAATTTCTCTATTTCAAACAAATTTCGTAATAATTGGAAAACCTTCAAATAATACTAGAAAGTAATCTTCTAGACAGCCAAAAAATAATTTTTGATGTGTACATATTTTTATAGTAATCAACACTATTTAATTTCGGGCTTAAGTAAATTGTTAGTAAGTGCGTGTGGTGACTGGTAGGGTAGGGTTTGTAGGATGGAGGTGGTGGGAGAGGAATATATTTTTCCAACCAAAATGTAAGAAATTTCTTAACAAGTAAAATTGACTGAGAGATAAGTTCAGAGATGAGAACAGAAGAAAGCCAGACGTAGGGGCGAGCGCATAAGGCTTTCTTTCTTCCATGAATCAACAGCTCGGCGCTACGCACTGCGGCTACATCAGCTGATTGTGAACCGCAAACACGTACGTAGTAAAGGTTCTACGTTTACTTACACGTGAAAATACTGCTGGCGACAAGTCAAAACGCAATTTGAAGATGTTTCATTTCAATTAATTAAATATTTGTGATCTCCTTATCGCAACCAACGTTAAAACTACTGCAGATTGCAGACAATAAAAAAATAGAAGTACGTAACTTTATTGGCGATATCAGCGTGTGGGTGGTTTAGTCGAGTCAGGCCACTAGCGTCCTTAAAGTACAGTTACGACGAACATTTTGTAGACATCTAGCAGTTTAAACGTGCCAGATATAAGCCAAGGGGGAACATGAATGCCTCTAACTGCCCTAAACATGGGGCAGAAACATTAGTCAGTGTTATGCAAGCTACCTGGAGTTAGATTGCCACTGGCTGGCCAATGAGCTCCACGCGCTGGAAAAAAAGGCTTTGACGTAGTTTAAAGGCACAGGAAGACTTGTGTAATCACAATTAACTCAGTAATATCACAATTCCCATTGATTTGGAGTTATTTCGACTGTTTCATCTTTAGTGTAGACAAAGAAAAATCAATGCTAGGATACTCATTGGTTCACTTCAGTGGGCATTTAAGATTTTTCAAAATTAAAATAAACCAAAACAAAAATGTTTGAAATTGACAAATAGCGAAACAATTTTGACTAAAAATACTTGTAATTGTTGCTACCCACTGATATATTATAAAATATGGTGGTTATTATTGTAACCCAGTGATTCAAATCTATGTAGAGTAAATTATAGTCACACGCTCATTCCGAAAAATTTTTAATCAACATACCATACCAAGTGCTTACCATTGTGTACATATTGCCCAGAGAATGTTATAATCAGCCCATATTTCCATGCTAAATGTCTAATGACGTTGGTTGTGGGTAAATTATTCGTAAACCCGGATACTGTTCTACGTTATGACTCGTCATTTCACTATCGCCGAATACAATGTCTTCATCTCATTGGTTGTGATAATGCACGAAGTTGTGTGTCAGCTGAAGTATTGCACTTGTGTGCAACTATGAATGTACGTGAGTCATTAACGCATGCACGTGGTTGTAGAAGGCGACGCCTGGCCAGGAAGCGGGTATTCTTATGTAACTGTTCACTGTCTTGATATGCGTACATGTACAGCGTTACTATCTCTACAAGGCGACATGGTATTATAAAACTCGAAGCGACACCCTGGTGGTCTTTAAAATGTCTAGCGACTCTCGTTATATAAAGGCAGGCCTTTGTGAACGACTGTGGAAATAAAACGATCGACGTATTAAGGTATAATTCTAGCGAACACACGCAAGTGAGGGAAACTACTTTTTCAAGTGCCACAAAGAAGAGAAATACATTACGTAGTCTATTTGTGGTTTCTTCGCCCTTTTTGAATAAATCCATTGAAAAATTGCCCTATGACGTGTTTGATAGTTTGCTTAATATGCCATGCATTATAAGTTTTTATACTTGCGTTGACATAAAACTACCATAATTTCAGTTTAAAAAATTGTATTTATATTATGCCTATAAAAATAATATTATATTTAAAATTAAAATTAATAAGAACAGTGAGAAAATAGGTGTTTCGTTAATGCCTAGTAAGAAATAGTTCTCATGGAAAATATTATTGCAGTGAGTGCGCACGAATGCAGTGTGCTGTCTCTCTGGTTTAATTTTCTAGACTTAATTAAGCTTTATTTGCACGAGGCGGAGGAATATATTAGAAGTATAACTATAGTATCAGGAACGTCATAAGTAACCATGAATGGACTATACTGTTATGTTTCCGCAAAAAAAAAAGTATCCAGAAAGTACAGAGTGAAGGTGTGGGCGCCGGCAAGCACGTCGCTCAAGTAGGCCGTAGTTGGCCGAGTGGAGCGAAGGTGGTGCCAAGCTGGCCAATCAACGTCATCCTCTGCTGGCAGCCCCGCCTGGCACGCTGCCCGCTGAGCACGGCACCCTAGCAACATTACGTCACTGGCCCACAACATGGCGACATGCCAGCTGCCAGCCCAGCCAGTGGAGAATGTCACATAGCAGGTAGTAGGCGTGTTTCAGTCGACGAATGTGCACGGCCAGGTCCAAGGACCACCACGCCACTTCACTTCTATCTAGTAAGCTACTCTATATTGTGCCGGTAGCTTGCCAACACATGGCAACAGTACGCTGTCTCTACTTACTTTATTGGAAAATTTCCCAAAAAGCTGAAATCATCCCCCCCTCCCCCTTTCTAAATGTCAGTGGTCAAGGTGGCAAAGTGGTTTGCGAAAGCATCGTAAAGCAATCACTTTTTTCGTAATATATTTTGGGCCAGATAAAATCTAACTTATTTTATAAACTCTTCAAAAATATCACAGGATACAGTAATAACTGACCATGTCGGTCACCTAAGTACAAAAATATGGTAAAAAAGGTATTTTATATTATATGCAAAAATCCTTAAACTCAGATGGAAATAACTTTATAATACAATTTTAAATGTTACATTATAAAAGTTGTATAATGGAAATGCCTACATTTAATTATGGCATAATAAAGCAGCCTCCTCGCCCTTGACGGAACATAGTTCCATGCCCAAGTCCTTCTTTAGTTTCTCTGCCACAAGTCAGCAAGCCAACCCTTCTATTCCTTCTGTGTCACTTTCTGGAACATTTTCCAACAGTCAGGGAATGTAGAAGGTGCCTCTCGGTGACATCGCATATGGCACAGAAGGTCTTGAAGACAGCAGGGAGGAGGTAGCAGCGTCCACAAGACGGAGCGAGCAGCCAGACTGCGCCCAGTATTATACCGGCGCTACCTCAGGCAGCAATACAACGGGGCACCAGACACCACGTAAGGTTAACAGCCTCGTCGTCGTCAGCGACTCCCATGTAGTTTACGTAGACCAGCAATCGCAGGACGTATTTTTCTCTAAACAGGTTCTCGTTGTTCGGTGTGACACCGTCACAATGTTTCGGGGCCCACTTTACATAGTGGTGACTCGCTCTCCATGTACACTGTCACAATGTCACGAAGCCCACCTCACATAGTGGTGACTCGCTCCCCATGTACACCGTCACAATGTCTCGAGGCCCACCTCAAAAAGTGGTTTTTCGGTCTCCATGTACACCGTCACAATGTCTCGAGGCCCACCTCACAAAGTCGTGTTTTGCTCTCCATGTACACCGTCATAATATTTCGAGGCCCACCTCACCGTCTTGTCCTCTTGTTCACACCAGGACTCCAGGTGCACCAGAACCTACCATTTTTAATTACTTTTGCCGCTTCGCCAATATCTTCTGCACCGAAACAAATTTTGAAACATGAAGCGTCTTGCAGCAGTTACGACTATATGATTTTATTTTTACACAACTTATCTGGCGTTTAGCACTGCACATAAAGAGAATTTCCCTCACCTCTGCCAAACGGATGACACCATGCAACCCATAACGTAAATTTAACTTAAGATATGATGAAAGGTTATCAAAAACTGACAAATATTTACATTTTTTCGCTACTAACAAATTTATTTAATTATCACCTCGAGTGACTTCACATGGTTACAGGGCAAATAGGATCAACATTATTTTGGTAACAATGCTATTAGAAACGAATAACCCTTTTGGAATAAAACCACCGTGTTACGGTCTGCAAGAAAACACTACACGGCTTTACACAAGGACAAAACCTTGCATAATTTTTCGGTGGATTTTTGGACTCTGTTAGCAATAAACAATAATTAGTTTGCCTTTCCGTAGGGAAAGCCGGGGGGTGGGGGGTGGGTACAAGCTAAAATCTAAACTAGCATAGTTTCATATATTTAAATAACAAACTCGGGTGTTCAACGTTTGTGATCTGATGGCATCGTTGTAGCCTGTATTTTGCGCGCATTTGTGAAATAACAGTAGACGTAGTGCGTTCGGCAGAGGACACGCATGTGTCAGTTTCTGCTACACGTTATACCAGTTGCTGGCTGAGCTTAGGCTAGCACTGCAGGCTGGTGAGGTAATAACACGGCCTGAACATGTGAAATGACGTGCAAACCCACAGTTACGCCGAGTCTAACAAGCTTTACCGTTGTGTATGCTCTGGTGCAATACCTGCTTTTCCCTTTATTCAACTTTTTGTTTAAGTAAACCTAAAGATACATAGCCGTTGTAGTTGTGTGCGTTTTATCGTAGAAGCCGAGAGGAGTGTAATGCTCGTCAGGAAGTAAGGAAAATGAGCGGAGTCGTCGCGAGGGCCGTGGCTATGATAACGTCATGTGCAGAAAGAGGAACTGAGCAATGATTCCAGAAGTTGTGTGTTATGAGTTCCGCCTCACTCTATGTTCATATTTCGCTTGTCAGAGACACGACATGGCAAGGACGAGCCAGCTACGCTCGTCACACGTCCCTCCATTTTATGTGGGAGCAACCACACTGCCTTCCAGTCATCGCGTTCAAAACTCGCATCTTCAGTGTCTCGCCGGAGATCATCATTTTGTGGTGTAACAATAAAGAGGCAAATTTGCGTCTTTTTACAACTTTAAATGAGCTGCACAGATGTTTTCAAAGTGACTGTGTATACGCCCATCTCAACTATTTTTACTGTCAATAATACACATTAACGACGGGAATAGAAAAGTGTAGCTTGTTGGATGTTGAATGTTTTCAAATGCTATTACTTGGTGGACATATTTTACGCACACAAAAAAGTTTTTAAATGAGCTTTTTTCCTTGGAGCTCTGTGAACTGGCTTTCCCTTAGCTGCGAGTGCGAACCCATCACATCTGAAGCCTTTGTGCCACGATACAATATTTCACACAAAGTTCCGGCGGAAGCTTCGAGATATGCAATCCTAGCCTGCATGCAAGCAGCTATGGAGGTTTCTATGGCACCATACTCGCTGCCATTCGTGTGATCACAACAACATTTGTTTTGATTTTGCTTCTGCAACTGTGATTGCAATATCCATTTACGCTCGGATTTTTTTTCTGATAATTTGAAATTTGTGTGTGAAATAAATAAAGGAGTCAACTATAATTTTCACACAATATTATTATATCATTAATATATAACATTATCGTGATTTTGTATTCACTGTGTACTTTACTATTGTTTAATGGCGTTACCGTTGTTACAAAACAAATTAAAGTGAAATGAACACTATCGTCATTAGGGGGAACCCTACTCCCACCCATAACCCTCTCTGTGATTGGCTAACATGGAGTGAATTTCAGATAGTGTTGTGGGATTGTTTGACGAGTACAAGAAATATCCTGTTCTATATAATGATCAGTACTTTAAAACAACGTGTGTTCATTATTGCTAATTAAGATATAACAATGCCAACAACTTTTCTCCCGCAAGGGGGCATTTTACTGCAAGTTTGATTTGTAGACTCGCGTATGTTTGGATGTTACTGATCTTATCGCATGAGATATTCCATATGAGACCTCGAACAAAGTTCATTGCCGTGTGTCGGCGTCTCTTATCGAGGTCTTCAGAGCTAACGAGGGTGAAACGAAGTGAGAATGGAGCAGTGCCGGAACACAAGGTCTATGGGAAACGGGATATCCCCGAGAAAACCCGCCGACCAGCGGCACGATGCCCACATGTGAAAATCGTGGAGCGAGGTAGCCAGGAATGGAAGCCGATTCACGTATGTGTGAGGCTAGTGCTCTAGCCACTGGGCATCCGTGGCCACGCTGTGCAATGATGTGCAGGAGCTACCACTGACTTCTTGTAGATGAGCTGGGAATGCACCGTGGACAGCGGGGAAGACACATAAGACTGCGTGTAGGTCGCACAGTGGCTTCCAGGCCAACGTAATTAGGTCAGTGACTCACAGGCTAAATAAAGCCCGCCAGGGGAAGTTCAGCCGCTTACATTACTTCATTTACGAAAAAAAGACTGACTGGCAGTGCGTGTGCCAACATGGCATACACGAAACTAACAACGCACCATGTACAAGATCCTGTATCAGCTGATGCGTAAACGAACTAAAGTAAAGATTATTGAGCTTCTCTCACAGCCGCGCCCACGCACTGAGAAACACGCATACAGGAAAGAATTCTTAGACAAATTATTGATATGATTACATATGTTCTTTTACGAGGCCACAGAGTACGTGTTTTTAGTGTGAGCTTCGTGCCAAAATAGTAATGCGTTTAAGTATCAAATAAAAATAAACTTACACCCCGCCTTATAGATACCTAACACTACTGCTCACTTTCTCACCTACAAGCGTTATATTAACTGGACGAGGCTGCAGAAGTCTTAAGCATATTTCCAATATTTATACAATAATATGATACTATGGACTATATCTAAAACCCGAGTCGTTTCGAACCAATAAGAGGCAAATAATTAAATTTTAAAAATGTAGGATAAAACAGCCTACTGTGCAACGCTGATAAAAATTTCTGTATGATTACGGACATTTTTACGGAAATGCGCAGCAAATATACGGATACGCAATCCGCATTGACAACAAACGGAGCCGAGTTTCGTAAATATAAAATACGAAACGTCCCCGTATTCCCCGTAGTTTTAGGTTTTGGTGATGAACAATGCCGAGTATACACGAATAATGCCGAGTACACACGAACCTTTCTTCGCCAATGCAACCATACAATTATATTTTCTGCGGCATTTAGGATATTCACGCTACTGAGACCTATTGTTTCAAAAAAAAAAAACAGTATCAGGCGTCTGTAACTTAGGACAACACTTAAAATACAGTAACTTTATTGAAACTGAAAAAGTTACTCGTATGACTGAACTAAAAATGGTTTTTTTTTGGATTTTACAAAAACAATTCTTGCAAACCCAGTTGCCAAGAAAATCCTTAGTAAAATTACAAACAGTTTCTTGAAAAATCTGCAGAAAAATATGCATTTGTNACAGTATCAGGCGTCTGTAACTTAGGACAACACTTAAAATACAGTAACTTTATTGAAACTGAAAAAGTTACTCGTATGACTGAACTAAAAATGGTTTTTTTTTGGATTTTACAAAAACAATTCTTGGAAACCCAGTTGCCAAGAAAATCCTTAGTAAAATTACAAACAGTTTCTTGAAAAATCTGCAGAAAAATATGCATTTGTAATATTACGAACGATAGCGTCGTATTAAAACATACATTATTAAAAGCGCGCGATAAGGTGCGCGCGCCCCCCAGCAGCCTAGCCAATAGAGAGCATGTTGAAGCGAATGAGACACGAGTTCCGTTCCCAGAAGCTGGCAGATCCAATCAGGAAACGTGTACGCCGACATGAGAGTGGCCGGCTCAACACTGTGTGTGAGCCGAGCGAGGCAGCGAGCTGTGCAAGTATTGGGGCAGGCACAGAGACGCCGTGCTTCAGGAATAGACGGCAGGCAGCTTGCGTAGTGTGGTCTGGCAGCAGCTCCCTCCGCCTGTGGCCGCCCTCAACACACGCCAGTTACAACCCCACAGTGATTGTGCAGTAGAGTTGTCTAGCTGACCACGCACCACTAACAACGTGTCCCGACATTCAACTGCCGACATGAGAGTAGCCGGCACAGCACTGTGTGTGAGCCGGGCGAGGCAGCCAGCTGTGCAATTGTTGGGGCAGGCACAGAGACGCCGTGCTTCAGGAATAGACGGCAGGCAGCTTGCATACTGTGGTCTGGCAGCAGCTCCCTCCGCCTGTGGCCGCCCTCAACACACGCCAGTTACAACCCCACAGTGATTGTGCAGTAGAGTTGTCTAGCTGACCACGCACCACTAACAACGTGTCCCGACATTCAACTGCCAACATGAGAGTAGCCGGCACAGCACTGTGTGTGAGCCGAGCCAGGCAGCCAGCTGTGCAAGTGTTGGCAGGCACAGAGACGCCGTGCTTCAGGAATAGACGGCAGGCAGCTTGCATAGTGTGGTCTGGCAGCAGCTCCCTCCGCCTGTGGCCGCCCTCAACACACGCCAGTTACAACCCCACAGTGATTGTGCAGTAGAGTTGTCTAGCTGACCACGCACCACTAACAACGTGTCCCGACATTCAACTGCCGACATGAGAGTAGCCGGCACAGCACTGTGTGTGAGCCGAGCCAGGCAGCCAGCTGTGCAAGTGTTGGCAGGCACAGAGACGCCGTGCTTCAGGAATAGACGGCAGGCAGCTTGCATAGTGTGGTCTGGCAGCAGCTCCCTCCGCCTGTGGCCGCCCTCAACACACGCCAGTTACAACCCCACAGTGATTGTGCAGTAGAGTTGTCTAGCTGACCACGCACCACTAACAACGTGTCCCGACATTCAACTGCCGACATGAGAGTAGCCGGCACAGCACTGTGTGTGAGCCGAGCCAGGCAGCCAGCTGTGCAAGTGTTGGCAGGCACAGAGACGCCGTGCTTCAGGAATAGACGGCAGGCAGCTTGCATAGTGTGGTCTGGCAGCAGCTCCCTCCGCCTGTGGCCGCCCTCAACACACGCCAGTTACAACCCCACAGTGATTGTGCAGTAGAGTTGTCTAGCTGACCACGCACCACTAACAACGTGTCCCGACATTCAACTGCCGACATGAGAGTAGCCGGCACAGCACTGTGTGTGAGCCGAGCCAGGCAGCCAGCTGTGCAAGTGTTGGCAGGCACAGAGACGCCGTGCTTCAGGAATAGACGGCAGGCAGCTTGCATAGTGTGGTCTGGCAGCAGCTCCCTCCGCCTGTGGCCGCCCTCAACACACGCCAGTTACAACCCCACAGTGATTGTGCAGTAGAGTTGTCTAGCTGACCACGCACCACTAACAACGTGTCCCGACATTCAACTGCCGACATGAGAGTAGCCGGCACAGCACTGTGTGTGAGCCGAGCCAGGCAGCCAGCTGTGCAAGTGTTGGCAGGCACAGAGACGCCGTGCTTCAGGAATAGACGGCAGGCAGCTTGCATAGTGTGGTCTGGCAGCAGCTCCCTCCGCCTGTGGCCGCCCTCAACACACGCCAGTTACAAACCCACAGAGATTGTGCAGTAGAGTTGTCTAGCTGACTACGCACCACTAACAACGTGTCCCGACATTCAACTGCCGACATGAGAGTAGCCGGCACAGCACTGTGTGTGAGCCGAGCCAGGCAGCCAGCTGTGCAAGTGTTGGCAGGCACAGAGACGCCGTGCTTCAGGAATAGACGGCAGGCAGCTTGCATAGTGTGGTCTGGCAGCAGCTCCCTCCGCCTGTGGCCGCCCTCAACACACGCCAGTTACAACCCCACAGTGATTGTGCAGTAGAGTTGTCTAGCTGACCACGCACCACTAACAACGTGTCCCGACATTCAACTGCCAACATGACTTTCATAAACGACGTGAATAAGATTTCAGGTTAGAACACTGTTTACGTAAGCAAGTGTTTCAGATATTTCTACTCTTTCTCTAACACTGTTTCAGTGAGGTTAGGATATATAGTAGTTAGTCGATGTATTTTATTCGTGTTAACGGGTGGGTCAGTTCAAAATTCAAATTCAAACAAACACGTTCATCACTGTTGACCGTGTGACTTTGACAGTTGTATTCCATTGGGCTAGGTCAATGTTGGGTACATGCGCTGAAGACGAATAAGCGGTCTACTTTCTCTTTAGCCTCTGGCAGGGACAATCTTGCTTCCAGTCCTGGCGCACACGATAAACTCACAGCTTGAGTAGTTTGCAGAGTCTACAAGACGACGACAACTCATGGTTATAACGGACCACCTGGTCTCGTGTGCGGGCTCAAGCTACGTTACACCCCGCCTCTGCATTACACGTGTGTGGTGGAGCATGGCGACTCTCAACTCCACTTGCTGACGTCTCCAACTCCGCCGTCGTATCACATCTGTCTGATGCATCGAGAAGCGAAGCCCGTCTCAAAACTGCTGTCTTTCCTTTCTACTCTGCACATTTTCAAAGACATTTATATATTTGTCTATCGCGTTCAAGTTTTTTTTATAGAATTATATAGTAAAATATTTTCTTTGTGAAATCGTTGTTTGTTCGTTAACGTATAGACCAGTAAATAAATGTTTTGAGAACTCAACGTTTTGCCAGGAAAGGCAAAAACAAATTATCTAAGGTCATATTTTAGTTTGGATTTAATCATATTAAGTGACCTCAAAGAGAAAAATCTTGAATTAAAAAAAACCTTTTTTGAGCCAACCTGTGCAGTTATCTTAAGAGAGAGTAGTCTAGTGTAACCATATGGGAGTAGTTAGATATGTGTGTTTTCATCACATGTAATGAAGACGCAGTGTGGCAGATGTACTTGCCTTGCACGTAGGGGCGATCAGGCGATATGCGCGCTTGTTAGTGTCGACCATATCTCCCCCTAGCCTTCTGGGCTTTGAACGTGCGGTACAGCTCCAGGCAGATGAGGCTTTATTTCTAGACGGCTATACAGAGATAATTTATTGATATAACTAATGAGACTGCTTTCCTCTACACGTATGCAAATTAATTGGATTAAGTTTTTAGGTTAGATGGTAGGTGGGTCTTGACGTCGTTATAGTGACATCATAACAGATGAAACCAGAAACAAATGCAATACTAGAGAGACGATTACAAATACACGTGTGGTTTACCTGGGACTCGAACACAGAACGCCTCGCACGGTATTCTGACGTGCAACCCACTACATTAAGGAGGTACGAGTCAGAGCATCAACGTCGGTAGTAACCTATCTAAACATTTGGTTGAATGCGTTTACAAACTTGAAATATCTACATGGGAATTATTTTGAAAACAAGTATGTGAGGTACGAAGGTTTACATGGCCCACTACGGCACTACTTGAGTGGAAAGTTTGGTGGGAATTCGATGATTGGTTCCCGTGGACATTTAAACTAATTTGTACCAAATTTTGCACATAAAAAGTGCTACAGAAGTCCATATAAACTATCCTGATTAAAATGGCTCAAACAGCGATGTTCAAAATGGCGGCATCATACATAATTTAGGTAATTTACCCCATATATTAAACCAACCAACATTTGTATGCAGACAGTAGGCTATACATTATAATTACCGTATACAGAGCCTTTTTTTTTGGCAATTTTGTACGATAGCATCAAATAAGGAAATAAAGTTTTTTATGCTATATGTTAGGTACTAATCAACTGATTTCCACCGCATTCTTCACACAAGTAGCGCTACGGAAGGCCATGTAAATTTACATGTTTTAAGTGGCCTTTTCACTTATTTTCAAAATGATGGCCCTCTAAATATTTTAGTTTAGTAAGCCCTTTCATTTGAAAGATTATACTGATTAAATCCGAAGTTGATGATCCTAATCGACCTCGATAATGCAGGGCATTGCACGCTAGCTTATTGTACGAGGTTTTCTGGGTTCAAGTCCCGGGTAAGGGACGTGTGTATTTGCAATTGTCTCACTACTGTTCCGTACGTTTCTGGTTTCATATTTTATATTATGGCTTTCAAAGAGAAGTCAATTCTTACCAACTCAGCTTTTAAGAATGATTTTAAAATTAGTTGTACCCATGTTGACGAAAGTAGGCATATAAGTTATATCAATCAGTAAGTTTTTGTTTTAGTTAGCTAACTAAAATATTCATTTAATTTTAGCTCTTGAATTTTCCGTATCTTTATTTTGAATCATGTTAATATACGTTTGTAGAAATATGTAAAGTGCAGAAACAATAATATACATTTAACTGAAATTCTGGAATAAACTTTGTGCATCTAATCGTTTCGGAAAATATAGTAGAAAACATAATACGACCTATGATATAACGTGATTAGTAAGAAAAAGATAAGACATTGAAAATTTGGAATAACAATTAGTTGTTTCCAAATGTCAGAACTATGTGAGATGAAACAATAGATTCGTGAATAACGTTAACATGCTTTGATAAATGCAATTTGCGAACATTTGGCGAGTGATGGGGTGAAGGTATCGTTTAGTAACACATTTCAATAGAATAATTAATTGCATCTCCTTGAAATAAAAATGTTTTCTTGTCACACACGCGTAAATGCGTCTGTGTGACGGCCCAAGGAATACGTAATGTTAGTCTTGTGTCCTAACGGACCCGTGGAATCGTTGATTCCACAAAGCCGGACTTTCACCGCCACTGGCTAGAGTTGAGCAGCTCGCAACATGGGGAGACTTTGGAATCATGTTCGTGTAAGGCCGCAGTGCGCGTTGTCTGTGCAGTAAGTCGCATTAGCAGAGAGCGAGAGCGATAAAACAAGTATAGGTGCAGATATAGGAGGGAACTGCTTACACACACTGTCAATATCGGTGTCAGGGCTGCAAGATCATCTTCGGAACTAATGCAGAGCTATCATCATGATTCCCTATTGGAACAATATGTTTTATTTGTGATGTTAGCTTCATCTCCGGAGGAGACGTCCAAAACAGAGAGTAAGAGAAAATTGGGAGCATCCAGTATTAACCACAAAAACACTTGAAGCCACTGTATTCCTACGTTCAATTACAATATATACACAATGCGAATTCAAAATAATATAAATACGGGAGAGCCACTACTATGACGTCACACAGTGCAAGGAGACTGCCGCCAAGGCAAATCGGGTTCGATTCCAGACGGGATCGCTCCCGGATTTTCGTACGTGGGAATCGTGCCAGACGATGCCATATGTAGATTGGTTTTCTCGGTGATCTCCCGATTCACGCTCCCTTGCATTCCGGTGCTTCTCCGTACTCACTTCACTTCGCTCTCATCGGCTCTCAACACCCTGATGTAAAGAGCCGTCCAAAATTCTCCACTGCATAGTGCAAGGAGCTGTCTAAAGATGCTACGAAAGCGACTTTAGCCAGACGAGTGCGCATCTGCTCTGCGTCACGATATCGGTGCATTATCGAGGAGGATTTAGAAATCACATCGACATGTTGGCAGTCGACCCAATACTTGTGTAGTGTTGTGTTAGATGACATGTAACTGTGATAGCTCCGACATCGGTGTAAGGCAGACGCGGGACCTATGTGGGTGAAGGGCGAGTTTCACTCCCGCAGGCGAGGTCAGGCTCTGCCAGGCCCTGTCTCGCTGACAAGTATCAGCGCTGCCAACCTGCATACTTCACACATCAACACGCTTCATAAACTAGCCACTTGCTACACAACACATTCAACTGCTCTTTATGACTGGTCACGATAAGTGATCACTTTTCAAATCAACCTTAGAAAACATTCACTCCCCAGCCTGCATATATTTTAACGGGCGCACTGAGTGACATGCGCCCAGTAAAGATAGTAACGATAGAGGGGAAGTAGTTACATATATTAACGTCGAATAAAAACTGTTAGAGTTATGATTTGTGATAACTTAAATTATTTCTTTGTTTTCTGTTTTTTAAATGCATTAAAGTGCAAAAATTAGCAGATTTGTGAAATACTTACTTTTCTAATAATTTCACAGTTTCACCTGACCAACGCATAAACAAAGTACTGAGGCCCGTGGAAATGTTGATTTTTCTTAAGGTGGAATAATACACAATGTACACACAAGTAGATCTTAAGCAGGGCTTTTAAAAATGCTCATTTTACCCCGAACAACCTATAACTACTCTTCTTGGTAAAAAAAAAAAAACTTTTGTTAGCAATGTTGAACGTCTTTCCCTCTTATATTTGCCAGTTGCAGGGTTAGTGTTCTAGATGTCCTTTACAGAGTGAAAACGCAGTACGAACAGGAGCGGATCTAAATTTTCTGCGGGTGAGGGGGGGGGGAGATAGATAATTTTCCCACTGTGCAGGTGCATTTCTAAACTTTTCATTCGTCGCATGGGAGAAGGCCACAGTCTCGTCGCAATTTTTGGAAACAACGTTAAGTTAATAAAATCAAATCAGTATTTAAACAAACGTGACAGTTCCTCGTCGATGTTCTCGAGGAAGGGGTTGGGTTATGTGTTGGATGCCATGCGTGCGTCCCGTTGTCCAAACTGGTGACACTGGCTCCAAACTAACAAAAAGTGATACGCTCAGTTTTAACTAACATTGCTTATAGTTGATGTTCGTAACTCGGTAAATCCTCCAGCACACTATCAAATTTTCGCCTTCACATTTTTTTGGCAATACATTTTGAAGACGAAACACAACCATCAAAAATCCACATTCAAACATTTGATCAAATAATCTTGAATGTTACTGGAAACTTTTCACACTATTACAAATTTTTACTAGGATAATAAAATTTGACAATTTATTTAAACATTATTTTCAAGGTGAGATACTGCTATTGTTTTCATGTATTTCATTACATAAATAAAATTAACGAATCATGTGATTTTTCCTCACTTCTTTTGTAAGTTTCAATTTTATTTTTTAGAGATATTTCGCGCCCAATAAAATTGAATACCACGGAGTTCTTAATATTATAGTGCATTTATTTTCAGAGAGTTTATCAAAATTACCTATTTTAATAACCTTATTCAGTTTTTAGCAATTATTCGACATTTTAAAGTTTGTTGATATCGGAAATGACCATTTCTGTCATGCACGGTTCTGATTGGCTCAAAACATTAAATATTAAAGAAGTTTTAGAAGCGGTCTAATATTCAAGATGCTTGATGGGAACTAGAGCCAGCCAACTTTCACAAACAAACATGGCGGCGATAACGACGTTTCGACGAACTCGCTTCCCTCTCTTCGGCTCTCAAGCCTCTGTTAGAACGAGCCGAACTTCTCCACTCCACTGACAGAAGCCAACAAACAGCAGCAAGCGAGAGATATGACGGGACAGCAGTGTTTTGCAAGTGAGAGTGGAGGGTCAAAGCACTAGGGACTGTGCTGTTTTATCACTCACCATGGAAACGTCAAGGTACTACAAAATACATTACTGACAAATGGTTAATATCTGTCTCATTCTGTTCCTGAATAAGTATCGCTGCCTTTGCACGTAAAATGCTAGTCCAGATATAAGTGCTCGAACAGTTCAATAAAACGAATATAAGAAGAATACAGAGTTCTGACTTTTCCCTTTAACTGGAAACTTAGGATCTCACTATAACTACCTTCGGGCCTGTAATAATCTGTAGTAAGACACTTCGTTTACGTTTTTTTTTAATCAGACCGACTCCTGGGGCACCAGGATGGAAACTGCAATGTAACGATAGCAGTTGATCCATTCCAACACTGTATCTCGTGATTAATAACGAAATTGAAACAAATATCATCTCGTTCGACCAGGTATGCCACTTAGATGTGAGCATGACCTTGAGATGGCGCCGCGCATGCGCGAGGCTAGGGTGGGAGCCCGCGTCGAATGGTGACAAATTTGCGCGGGGAAATGTACGGGCAGTAGCCTCTATCTCTCATGTACGGGCAGTAAGTAGCCTCTATCTCTCGCGATCCCGATGTAGTAGCACTATTTTTGTGGTGTCAAATGAAACATTCCGTCTAGATCTCTCGATATGCCATAAAAACCACGTATACTATGGCGTTTCTTTCATTTCATCACCATATCACTAAGAAAATATTACCCGGTAACGTAGACGTATCAATGTGAAACCCACACTCATGTCCCCGAAAAAGCTACACATCGCTTCGATTTTTATTAGTCTATTTTCCGAAGGAAAGAAAGGCTTATGCAATAACCTTATTGTCTGTCTGGAATAAATGCGCCACCTCACCCCTAATAAATTTTAAACCCGACAACAGAATTTATTCAAACTTGGTCTACATATAACATTTAGTAAGGATATCAGATGCTTATAGGTTTAAATCACGCAGGGTACTTATTTTCAAAATTGTAGTAATTTTAATATTTCGGGTACTATGCTATATCTCGTGAACCATTTAACAGATTTAAACAAAATCTGTTAAGTTGATAGTACATGATGTATGCATACAATTTAGTAATCAATAACGTTGTTAGTCCGCCATTTTGTGAGATAGTATACGTTAAACAAAATAAACGTTTTACATGATTCCCTGGGAACCATTTAACCAATTAAAAACAAATTTGATATGTTGAAAGTGCATCCTATAAGTTTTAAATTTGTAAAGTGATACTGTTATTTGTCCTCCATTTTGTAAGATAGCTTAACATGAAGAATAAAGCTTTTACATTATATCTCGGTAATTACACCACCAACTGCTGTCAAACTTGGCGTACGAGTAAAACTATTAAAATATTTGTTATATTTAATTTAAATGAATAAGGTTGTTATTTTCAAAATGGCTACGATATCAATATTTTAGTTACATTTTTAATATCTACATACAATTTGACCGATTTATACCGAAATAAATGTACTGAAAGTGTATTTTACAAGCATCAAATGTATCATTTCATAGCCTCTTCCACTTGCCATTTTATAAAATAGCATCACATTGAATATAAAGTTTTAATAACATCTCGGAAAAAAGTTAACCGATTCCCTACCAAAATTGACATTCAATGAAAACTACGGAAAACTGGCCTGTTTTAGAGGTTCAAACTCTTATTACCGAAATGGCGATCATATAGATATTTCAGACTACGAAACAATGTAACAAATTAAAACTTAACTTTGTATGCTGGCAGTATCTATTACAATCATCAAAGGAATCTGCCCAAAACCTTTTTTGTCTACATAGTGTTACACGCATAAATTGAGTTTTGTCATATCTCGGGAAACAATAAACCACTTCCTTCGAAATTTGGCAGACAAGTAATACTAAATTAACCAATGTAAATTGACATGTTTTTAGTAGACCAGAAACTTATTTTCAAATTGTGACAATGTAAGTATTTCATCCTTGAAATTACATCTATGAAACCAAGTAACCAATTTCAACTTTACTTCGTATGCTGGCAGTTTCTTATACAACAATAAAATATATCTATGCAGATTATCTTTTGCCAGCTATTTTGTAAGAAAATGCCACATGAATAAATCAAGTTTTAACCTATCTCGGGAAACTATGAAACGATTATTTTCAAATTTGGTAAACAAATACTACTACATTAGATCTTGTAAACTCATATAATTTAAAAGGTTCAGACTTTTTTTTATAATTGTGTAACACAAACTAATTAGATAAGTTTATCATATCTATTAAATAAGTTGACAAATTTCCACCTAAGTTTTTATGCTGACAGTATCTATTAGAATTATAAGATATGCCTATAACAAATACACTGGAGACAGAGCCTGTTTTACGTCTTTTTTTTACAATAGCACCAAATGAGAAACTAAAGAACTTATGCCACATCTCGGGAAACTTGCCAACCTACTTCAACCAAATTATGCTCATAAGTAGAGCTATGGTAGACCAAGTAAACTAAGATGATGTAAGTGACTCACAGACTTGTTTTTAAAATGATGTCGATGTAAATATTTGAAGTTGGTAAACCCAGGCTACCAAAACTACCGAAGTTGATGCTCCGAGTCCTAGCTTCGCAATGTAGTTATTTACACGCCAGCTTATTAATGGTGCGTGGTGTACTATCTTACCCTTTAAGAACTTCATCAAAATTATTTGCATCCATGTAGAGGAAAGTAGGCTCATTAGATATATCGATAACTTCTTGTTAGATTATATTCTTCTTTGTGATGCCCTTGTAGTTATATCAGAACATCAATCAGTAAATGTATTATAAGAAATAATAAAGTCTAAAATTATGTAAGCAATAGTCATACACGCCAATATCTTCCCCATGTTTCAAACTCTGAGCTCGCTCGTTTGAAAGTTACACAACAGCTAGCTCGGCATTGGAGCAGGCGTGGGTCCAGGGAGGGGCAGAAGGGGCGACAGCCTCCCCCCCTCAAGAACCAAAAGCGTATTTCTTGTTTGTAAATATATCAGTTAAAAATATTATTTAGTATTTAGTTATAAAGAACAAATTGCAATAATTAAATGTTTTTATAAAAACCAATTCCAAGAAGTTGAGGCTTTAAATTTTCATATAATTTAATTATGGGGCCAAAAGTCCATTCACATCTCAANAATTCCCGCTAGGCTTCGACTGTGGATCCGCGCCCGCTTCGGAGCTCGTGTGTGTAAGAAAGACGTAACGTTGAGAGGTTATGGTCTCTTGGCATCGAGGTCTTAGGCGCCAGTGAGAGTGAAGATGGAGCAGCGGTGGAATGCAAGGGCGGGGAGACGGGAGTGCTCGAGGAAACCCTCTGGCCAACAGCAGTGTCCACCACGTATCCCCTTGTCAAAATCCAGGTGACCCCGACGGGAATCGAGTTCGGTTCCCCGTGATGGCAGGCAAATAGTCTTCTGACCACTACGCCACCGTACCCCTCAAAGCTGACGGGATTGGAGGGAAAGGGGAAGACGTATTTTGCAATATTTTTGTGCTAATTTGGTTCATTTAATTTTTACATATAGTAAAGTAAACAAATTGATATTTTTGACGTTCTCGGTAGTTGCAGTCAAACGGTTCTGTTTTAATTTCCGTCGTTCTCTGGGGCAGTTGTGGATGTCGTTTGGGAACGCTGCCGGTATACATGTCGCAGTTGGCTGACCTTTACGGAGGTTACCTACTGGTTTGCTCTTATCGCCTGCTTGTCACCTGACCAAGCGACACGAATACACCGCCGCGACACAAAACGTTCATTTACAAATGCAACTGGCAGTCCTTCTGGTGGCTGAGAAAAAATGTGTATAGACTGTGTTTTATATGTTCGGTAATACACAGATGCTAAGAAAGTGGAGAACTACTTACTGCAGTGTGCTGGGAACCAGTTGGTTACACGAGAGTGTGTGGACCGAGGCCTTGCCTACTGCGCATGCGCAGTGGCCGGCCATCTTTACTGCGCACGCGCCTTTACACTCCCATCATTTGTCAACACAATGTCTCCAAATAACAGGAACCCCTAACTAATCATGGCTGACAAAGCTTTTATCTACGTAGTATCGTCAGAGTTTGCAGGCGCCCGTCTTAGTTTACCGCTAGGTGCACTTGCTCTGACTGATGACAGTGGCTCAGCGCAAGTTTTCGTGCTTCCTGAGTGAACTTACAAACTACAGCAGTCATCACCGTGGACGTGGTCTGCTCGCCCACAAGCATGGCGGCCGCACAAATCTGAGGTAAAATTAGCTTCGCCTCTGTATCTTGTCGTATAGAAGTACATATATATATCCAAATTAAACTTTCCCATCAGAAGGAAGATGTTCTTCACATACATCTTTAACCGGACCCCACATTATCACACAGTCAGACCATATTACGCTAGACATCTGGTAGTATGAATTTGCAGTAAAATGACCCTGAGTAAGTCAGAAACATTGTTTTTGTTAATTATTTCCGCTGTCTGGTATAGTAAGAAAGAAACGGCAATTTGTATGCTAAACGAAAAGGCACCGCAGAGAAAAAACGAGACGCTACAATTTTCTGATCACTTCGTGAAACGATAAATTTCACGTTGGGCGCCTCCCATTGAATCACGCTCTCCGAGATACAGAGACTTCCACTATAATGCTTGGTTTGGCAGCATTCCTCCGAGGCGTGCTGTTACTTCATTCCTCCGAGGCGTCCTGTTACTTCATTCCTACGAGGCGTGCTGTTACTTCATTCCTCAGAGGCGTCCTGTTACTTCATTCCTCCGAGGCGTCCTGTTACTTTATTATTCCGAGGCGTCCTGTTACTTCATGCCTCCGAGGCGTCCTGTTACTTCATTCCTCCGAGGCGTCCTGTTACTTCATTCCTCCGAGGCGTCCTGTTACTTCATTCCTCCGAGGTGTGCTGTTACTTCATTCCTCCGAGGCGTCCTGTTACTTCATTCCTCCGAGGCGTCCTGTTACTTCATTCCTCCGAGGCGTCCTGTTACTTCATACCTCCGAGGCGTGCTGTTACTTCATTCCTCCGAGGCGTCCTGTTACTTCATTCCTCCGAGGCGTCCTGTTACTTCATTCCTCCGAGGCGTGCTGTTACTTCATACCTTCATTTCATGACAACACATTTCCGAGGAAAAAATTAGCAGGAAAAATTGCATACCATTAGTTTCCCACACATTACAGTTTTATGAATAACGTACGGTGAAATGTTAATACCATATATGATCAAGAGTTATATGTTGTACCATTAGATAACATTATCTACGTGCCGGTAATCATGAAGGAAGCAATAACTGCATGTGAGAAACTTAATACACTGATATAGACGAAAATCCCTATAAAACGTAAGCCCACACATAAACATACAAGAAGAAAGATAAGCGAGAGAGGAATATGTATGTGCCATCTAAATTTATTGGTGCAGAACACGTCATACATACAAGTATGAATATTTACATATCCAACCACAGTGCAAATAATGATGAATCCAAGAATAAGCAAATAAAAGGCTGAAGAATTGTGAAGCAAGAAGACAAGGAACGACACAAAACAGCGGACACAATTGTGAGAAACGAGACAAACATCAACTAACACTGTCTAAAATGTTGATATATCCAGGGACAATTGTAAGGAAACATACAGCTAATAAATGGAAAAGCGGTCCGTAATAACATTAAATGGATCTAAGCTGCGCACATGCAAAATACGGAAGCTCTCCGCAATAACAGAGCAGAGGATTACGGGAACGAACTATGTGCGAGAGTACTCGAAGTTTTTGTTCGCCACTGTTAACTAGAAATAGGCTTATATCATTCCTACGGCAGTTTGGATATTCATGCAAGTTGAACATATTTTCTGAATCATCAAAAAGTAGCACGAGTCATTGGCAAAATTTAGCTCCATTAAAAAAAATTCTACATTATTAAAAACCAAATATAATATTGCACAGTTTTCTTCCTACAAATAACATGTTGATATTCCTCTCTGCTGTCAAGGTGTGGTAGCACAGCGGAGAAAGTCGCGGCCTAAGGTTTTTCGACACGTGTTAAAATCCCGCTACAAGACACAATAATTTCACGTTTCTTTTTTATAACTGGTAAACACCTACGCGGTGAAGATTAAACATGTTTTCAAAACGTCTCTGCATAAGCTGGAAATAAACAAAAAACGTAGTGGAAAATTTACGGAGAGGTCCCATGAATTAACGGAAAGTTTTGCCAAATTTACAGAAAATCCGTTGTTAAACAAAACGAATTAACTGAAATGTTACGAAGATTTGTGGATAACTTTTAACCAGTAGTTTTCGTAATTTTAAATTAAATATTTTTCCAAGATTAAATGTGAGAGCCTAAAGACACAATGAGTGAGACACGAAGAAGTAGCAACAAGCAGAAACTGCGAGAGTGATTATCAGAGCACGCGAACTGCTGCACGCACCGCGGGTTGCATATCTACCAGGCACTGCGTCACTACAGCAGTGACGTAGCGACGATAACTGAGGTCCAAAGAGATTAAGCACGGCCTGTCTCTTAGAAACTACTGTACTCGCAACAGGAGGAGCTGAAAACAAAGTCATAATACAGAAACGCACTTTTGGAGGACAGTCCGTAGACCATGGTTTAAAATTTAAAAAAGTTTTTCTTTGCTTCCAAAAAGCAGAATCATCACATACTTTGCTAGATAGATGATCTCTGTTCTTTGAGATAAATTATTCTCGATATAAATAGCAAAATGAGAGTGAACATACTATTTTGAGAAGAGTTATATGTGTCGTACTTTAAATTGTGATACGATTTTTGCTTGACTTCCTGGTATTTTTTTAAAAATAACAAATGTGTTTGTTTCGGTGTTGACTACACACAAAATAGTCATATGGCCAAAATTTGTAGCAAAAATAAGTTCATAATTTCGTGGGATTTTATCAAAAGTTATTATCAGAAAAACAGACTTAGGCCTAATGTTGTCAGTGTTTTATTCATGCGTGACAAAGGTTATTTTGAACCTAACCAAAAATAGTATAGACTGAACTCTAAATCCGAATCAGTGGTATCAATCAGTGAAATAACATTCACTGAAAGCCAATTGGTAAGCTACTTTTGACCGGCGAACCAAGTAAATTAACTGGTATTTAGTGATTTAAAGCAGTGAAATTCTTGACATTCAGAAGAAATCACAAATGAATAAGTGAAATTAAGTCTTTATACTGATTAGTTATGTGGCATTGTTAAGTGTAATAGAAACTGACAATACCTTAACTTTGCCACAAAATATAAGACGTTTTATTATTATTATTATTATCAGTTGCTCATTTTCCACTGTTTTCATTGATTCAGCTGAATTGTCACTTTTTCAAGTTTAAAGTGTTTACTGTTACTCGTAACTTATTTGCAGCTCTGCTGTATTCTACTGTTCCTCCTCCTCGCGTAAACAAAGACTAACAAAGCATAGAAAATTGCACAAAGTGGACAACGCACGGCATAATTTTATTTGTTACTCGGCACTACCAACATACCTAATTTCTCTCTGTTTTCATTCATTATAATAACTATAAAAAATTAACGTTATAATTTATAAATAAAATAAAATAAAAATAAAGTCTAGTTTAACCGGAATGTTAACAGCAATATAAAACGCTTGTTATACATAGATGTATAGGAAACAAGGAAACATGTCATACATAGGTGGTTTTTTATAAATTATATTTAAAAAGTGTGAATATCCTGGAGGCAGACTCGACGACGCGTTGCGCGGTGTCTGGATGGCGCGTGCCGGGCCGCCCTAGCGCCACGAGCACGCAGGTAGCTCCACTGTGGGATCCGCCTGCCACGACCACCGAGTCAGCGAGGTGAGTCACCGCTAAGCGCCTACTCATATTCAACTAAGTATGGAGCTCGTCCAAGTTGCCTTCACTTGGTCTTGTCCTCATCTTCACTATCAGATCTCGCACCACTCTATTCACATTGAATTGAATTCAAAGTGACGTCAAGAAAATGTTTTCTTGCGAAAATGTGACACAACTTCAAGTTAAAGCAAAGGTAGCGTAGTGTCAGCCAATCATTATTCGAGAAACTACTTTTGGATTTCAGTTGACCGTATTTATTTGTGTTCGTACCGTAAGTGAGGGTAAAGGTAATTATTGGCAGTTAAATGCAAATGTTTTAAACATCATAACAATCGCTCTTATTCAATTAACATAAATATGCTTTACCGTGCAAATCTACACACACACGCATAAGTCATTTCCATGCCCCAGATACAGGATACTAGGTACCACTGCATTACAACTTATCAATGACCAGGCATTCTTAATTACAATACCAGAAAAACTACGGTTTTATAAAAAATGATGACATAGAGTTAACGCAAAGTTAGCATAAGGAGCGTCATCTTAACTTCAAAGTAAATTCATTATAAGGGCGACAATAGGCAGAAGAACCACATGCTTCATCGTCTCTACATGCAACACACTCCATTGACACGTGGCCTTGCCACTGATGTGATGGCCCTGAGGCCTGAAGTACATAATTGTAACTAGTTTAAACGAAAAACGTATAAAAGTAAGGGTCAGTTTTTCGGTTGCACACGTTTTCCTGTGCTGATTGCACAAAAGTTTCAAAACGTTATATATCCTAAATGATATTTAACGAAATGTAGAAAAGAGCAAGTACTCTAAAATTAACATAAAAATTATAAAAATTTTTTTCTAATAAAATATTGTGAGGTTTGTAAGAGATTGTAGATTTAAGTTTTATTTTTTGGAAAATACAGTTCTGAAAAGTCGAACATTAAGATAACTAAATTTAAGTCTGTGTAGTAGTTTGGTTGATAGGTGCAGTACTTGATGTTATTAAATTACTGTTACTTTGTTATAATTTGTGTAACCGATGTAAGAAAATTCTAAAATATAGTGATAATTGGTTGGTGTAAATTACTGCAGTGAAAAACGCAAACATACACTGAAGAGCCAAAAAAACTGGCACACCTGCCTAATATCGTGTAGGCCCCCCGAAAGCACGCAGAATTGCCGCAAGATGACGTGGCATGGAATCGACTAATGCCTGAAGGAATGCAGGAGGCCATTCATACCATGAATACTACAGGGCAATCCACAAATCCATAGGATTGCGAGGCGGTGGAGATCTCTTCTGAACAACACGTTGCAAGGCATCCCAGATATTCTCAATAATGTTCATGCCGGCTGATTTAGGTGGCCAATGGAAGTGTGTAAAGTCAGAAGTGTGTTCCTGGAGCCACTCGGTAGCAACTCTCGACGTGTGAGGTGTCGCATTGTCCTGCTGGAATTGTCCACGTCCGTCGGAATGCGCAATGGACATGAATGGGTGCAGATGATCGGACAGGATGCTTACCTATCTGTCACCTGTCAGAGTCGTATCTAGACGTATCAGGGGTCCCATTTCACGCCAACTGCACAAGCCACATACCATGACAGAGCTTCCACCAGCTTGATTAGTCCCCTGTTGACATGTAGGGTCCATGGATTCATGAGAATGTCTCCATACCGGTACACGTCCATCCGCCCGATAAAATTGGAAACGAGACTCGTCAGACCAGGCAACGTGTTTCCAGTCATCAACAGTCCAATGGCCGTGTTGGCGGGCCCAGGCGAGGCGTAAAGCTTTCTGTTGTGCAGTCAACAACGGTACACAAGTGGGCCTTCAGCTCCGAAAGCCCATATTAATGATGGTCCGTTGAATAGTTCGCACGCTGGCACTTGTTAATGCCCCACCATTGAAATCTGTGCCAATTTGAGAAAGGGTTGCACGTCTGTCACGTTTAATGATTCTCGTTAGTCGTTGTTTGTCCCATTCGTTCACAATCTTTTTCCGGCCGCAACGATGTAGAAGATTTGATGTTTTACCAGATTCCCGATATTCACGGTACACTCGTGAAATGGTCGTACCCGAAAATCCAAATTTTATCGCTACCTCGGAGCTGCTATGTCCCATCTATGGTACGCCGACTTTAACACCACCTTCAAACTCACTGAAATCTTGATAACCTGCAATTTTAGCAGCAGTAACCGGTTTAGCAACTTTGCCGGACGCTTGTTGTCTTATAAAGGCTTTGCCGACTGCATCGCGTTACTCTGATTGGTTCCATACCTCTGTTATTTGCATACGCACGCCTATACCAGTTTTTTTGGCTCTCCAGTGTAACTACAAATGGTCTTGCGAACTATGATTGTAGAGATACCGTTTATGTTTGGTAAATAATAATAAGCAATATATTTAATTATAAACGTCGAAGTTTATACAAAGTCAGAGACATGTAACGATCAAAAACCAATGACGTGTAGATATAATATTTGGAGTGTAATTCCTGAATTAAACCCATAATCAGAACGAATTAACTAGCAGGAATACTTTAAGATGGATATATACTTCATATTCCACTTTTCATCCTCATTCTACACATCTGTATAACACAGCTATAACAAGAAGGTATTGATATAACTAATAAGCTTACTTTCCTCAACATGAGTTGGAAGGTATGAATTGTCTCATTGAAAGCAATGTCTCTAGAGGTGAAACCAGAAGCATGTGCAACAGTTGTGAGACTATTACAAATACACACGTTCCTTACCCGGGTATCGAACTCAGAAAACCTCGAGCCATAATCTAGTGTGAAATCAACTGCTTTGGCAACGTCGGACTGTTGCATAATTTAATGTCAAAATGTTTTAATGTTAGGGTTTATTAACCTAAAATATTAATACGGTCAACGTTTTAAAAATTAGTGACCGAGACACTTAAAATCCGTAAGTTTACATGGCCTACCATAGTGTTATTTGTGTGAAGAATTTCGTGAAAATCGGTTTATTGGTACCTGAAATATGGCATAAAACCGAAATATATTTCACGTGACAATCATCATAAATGGAAGACAAAAAAGTTATTAATTAGCACATTCCACGATGATGTACTGCCAGTTAACATACTTAAGCTAAAATCGATTACATTATCTCTTAGATATTGCACACTAAGCTAAAATAATTTTATAGTCGCTATTCTCAAAATAAACGTCAAAATAAACTTAAAAATACATACAATTGTATAGCTTACTACAGTACAACTGCTACGCCAAATTTGTCAAGAATGGGTGTATTGGTTCCCGAGATATGACATAAAAACTTAATTTTTATTTTGGGGCTAAATTAAAAAATGGAAGAAATATGAGGCTCTGTATAGGCAAATGTGATGGATGTAATAGATACTGCCAGCTTAAAAAGTTAAGTTGAAATGGGTTTCGTTAGTAAAATATACTGAGCTTAATAATTTATATTGCCAAAAAAGTCAAATAGCCAATATTTATAATAAATAATTAATATCCTATTCTATGCCCTAACCAAGTCACAGTTTCAAAAATTAATCTCACATATCATTAATGGTTTATGTATGTTTTATATACAATATANGCCCTAACCAAGTCACAGTTTCAAAAATTAATCTCACATATCATTAATGGTTTATGTATGTTTTATATACAATATAGCGTCGGAGTGTCCCACTTAAAGGCCCCGTCACAATTTCAAATATTTCCGTCAATCTGCTTTAAATAATCAAATTAATGTGGTGAATTAAAATTGTTTATTAGCCCCGTTGTAAAATTTCTTTAATGTTTGACGTGCTCAGTCAATGAGAATCGTGCGTGACAAAAATTACCATTTCTGATATAACGAAAATATAAATTAACGAACAATTGCTGGAATCAAAAAAAGGTTATGAAAATAATTAATTTATGTTGAAGGTCTATGAAAATTAGTACTATTTGAATTGATAGTTGCACAATAATAATATGAATCCAANAATTAATTTATGTTGAAGGTCTATGAAAATTAGTACTATTTGAATTGATAGTTGCACAATAATAATATGAATCCAAAATAATTAAAATTAATTGTGCAGGAAATATCTCTGATTAGTAAAATTTTAATTTTGTAAACAAGTAAAGACAAATCACAACAACAAAATTTGTTACATTTCTACCTGTAATTGATTTTATGGAAACACAACAGCAGTAACTCAAATTGAAAGTAATTTTAAAGAGAAATTCAAAGTAGAGACTCCTAGTCAAAAAAATGTGACAGTGTGACACATTTTCAAACCCATAAAAATGTATTAATTGATAAAACAATTGTATGGGAATATGTGTGAGTCGTACAGCATATCGTGTTAATATATTATTGTCGAATACATATATTAGAAGGCGGACTTGCGAGTGTGTGAGAGTGGCTTAGCAGTGGCAGGTCCTGTACAATGGCGAGGAGACGAAGGCGACTACGAGTGTGTGAGAGTAGCTTAGCAGTGGCAGGTTCCGAACAATGGCGATGAGACGAAGGCGACTACGAGTGTGTGAGAGTGGCTTAGCAGTGGCAGGTCCTGCACAATGGCGAGGAGACGAAGGCGACTACGAGTGTGTGAGAGTGGCTTAGCAGTGGCAGGTTCTGCACAATGGCGAGGAGACGAAGGCGACTACGAGTGTGTGAGAGTGGCTTAGCAGTGACAGGTGTTGCACAATGGCGAGGAGACGAAGGCGACGACGAGTGTATGAGAGTAGCTTAGCAGTGGCAGGTCCTGCACATAGCGAGGAGACGAAGGCGACTACGAGTGTGTGAGAGTGGCTTAGCAGTGGCTGGTCCTGCACATGGCGAGGAGACGATGGCCACTACGAGTGTGTGAGAGTGGCTTAGCAGTGGCAGGTTCTACACAATGGCGAGGAGACGAAGGCGACTACGAGTGTGTGAGAGTGGCTTAGCAGTGGCAGGTCCTGCACAATGGCGAGGAGACGAAGGCGACTACGAGTGTGTGAGAGTGGCTTAGCAGTGGCAGGTCCTGCACATGGCGAGGAGACGAAGGCGACTACGAGTGTGTGAGAGTGGCTTAGCAGTGGCAGGTCCTGCACAATGGCGAGGAGACGAAGGCGACTACGAGTGTGTGAGAGTGGCTTAGCAGTGGCAGGTCCTGCACAATGGCGAGGAGACGAAGGCGACTACGAGTGTGTGAGAGTGGCTTAGCAGTGGCAGGTCCTGCACAATGGCGAGGAGACGAAGGCGACTACGAGTGTGTGAGAGTGGCTTAGCAGTGGCAGGTCCTGCACAATGGCGAGGAGACGAAGGCGACTACGAGTGTGTGAGAGTGGCTTAGCAGTGGCAGGTCCTGCACAATGGCGAGGAGACGAAGGCGACTACGAGTGTGTGAGAGTGGCTTAGCAGTGGCAGGTCCTGCACATGGCGAGGAGACGAAGGCGACTACGAGTGTGTGAGAGTGGCTTAGCAGTGGCAGGTCCTGCACAATGGCGAGGAGACGAAGGCGACTACGAGTGTGTGAGAGTGGCTTAGCAGTGGCAGGTCCTGCACAATGGCGAGGAGACAAAGGCGACTACGAGTGTGTGAGAGTGGCTTAGCAGTGGCCGGTCCTGCATAATGGAGAGGAGACGAAGGCGACTACNAAGGCGACTACGAGTGTGTGAGAGTGGCTTAGCAGTGGCCGGTCCTGCATAATGGAGAGGAGACGAAGGCGACTACGCGACTGCAGGGAAACAACGTGGCTATAGGCTGTCCACGGTCAAGTGAGCACCTTTTATGGCAGTACTTAATTGCTCCTTTTAGATTTCTTGTATTCTTTCGAAAAGTTTTCATATTATAACAAATATTGGTTTTGTCCGTGTGTAATTCGTGTTTACGTAACAATATTATTTGAATAGTAGGTATGACTAGTTATTAAAATGGTTTTACAATTTTTTTTTCTAATAAAATTAAAAATGTGTGTTTAAATATTAATTTTTACGATAATTTCATGAAGTTTAGAGTTAATATCGCTATCTAATATTTCGTTTTTCATACAAATTTTGACCCCTTATTTCACCCCTTTAGGGTTAGAATTTTGAAAATCCCTCCTTAGTGGCTGCCTACTTTACATAATGATTGTTTCCTCCAAATTTCTTATTTATAGGACCAACGGTTGAGGCTGGGCGTTGATAAGTCAATCTGTCAGTTTTTCATTGTGTATATATATATATATAATGTGTATATGCATAAAGATATAACAATTGTGATGTATTTCGATAGGTGTGAAAATGTAACGTGGAAATGTAACGCCTGAGGCGATAAGAAAATATAGGTGATCTATAGGTAGGTATGACGGGAGGGCTTCGCCATGAACAGCCCGTGGACACGAAGTGAGAGATGACTGCTACAGTGAGGTTAGCTAGCACGGGCGTGAGATGACTGGTACAGCGAGGTGAGCTGGCACGGGCGGGCATCTGGGTCGTGTTGGGCGAGTAGGCGCGCTGCCGTAGATGTGGTCAAGGTTCCTCAGACAGGTTTGCCTCTGCCACTACGTCACTTGCTAAATTTGGCCGCACCACTGCTGCCAGCTCACACACCGCCGCACACTTTACCACTACAACACACACTCTCTCGTCTGCAACATGGAAGTCCTATCCTTTACCATTCTCTGCAATATCTGTGTTTGCGCCTTTACGCCATACTAAGCAATTTAATGTTCTGTTAATACGACGTTTTTCCAACACACATTATAAACAATTTTTTACTTTTATCCTGTTCAATATATTAAAAAAGAAGCTAATAGTGACATTGTTTTAAAATACGTACATAATTTTTAGGGCATTCTTGTGCAGTGTTATTAAAGAAAGGGGAAACTTATGAAGTGGCACCCGTAGCTCAAACAACTGGCTTACGTCCCGTGTAACAATATCCTACTGTTACAGATCTAATTGGTGAGGTATTCAGCTTCCCGGGAGTGCATATCGCAGTCTTGGAACAGCTAGTTGCAAAACTTCCTTATAGCCACACATGATCTTGGCCGGTTTAAATGTTTCATAGTCTATTCACGTTTTCTTACCACTTTTTGAATCAAACCTTTGAAATAAATATCTATATATCTTGTGTTTGGTTGTTTCCTAAATATGCTGTGTATCACAAGCGTTTTACACCTGCGTTAACATAAAAGAACCTTACGTTTGGTTAAGTTTAACTTTAACGTATATCGTATCTATAAATTATAATATTACGTTCATTACTTATACGAATAAAGACACAGATAAAATAGGTGTGATGTTAATGCCTATTAAGAAGTAGGTCTTATGCAGAACATTATTACTGTGAGTGCGCACGAATAAGGTACGACGGCACTGTGCTGTAATTTTCTAAGCTTTTCTTATGCGGGGTGGAGGAATATCATGGAATTAGAACTTAGGCAGGGCTTCAGGAAAGTTGGAAGTAACCGCGAATAGAGTATACTAGAGACTTCCCTTATGCTGTCTTTACAATTGAAAATTTAATAATTATGCAGTGAACGGAGTTCTCGCACACGTAACTAAGATTTCTGAATATTTACAATTGACCTGATAATTCTTGAGTTCAGACAATGAAAACTTACGATAAGCCTGTCCTGTTTAGTTTTGATTGATGAATATTTGTAACCTAACCTCGTATAACACAATTATTTCATCATTATTTTAAGCAGACTTTTCTGGCAGAGATTTTATTAATGTGAACTTAATTCACAAATAAAGTCAAGAAAACACATTTCTCTGTTCTGATTGGTCTCCGCCACACAACCTTTACTTAATATATAATGTTATATTACTTATTTTAACGCTATTATAAACTAACGCGTTAAACAACACGCACCGAGTTTTATTGAACACGCCATAGTTCTAAAGTTAACGCTTACATTTTCTATTGCTTACCCACATTTACCGAAGATACCCGAAGTCGAGGTTCTGCGGCCTTGAATCCTATGTAGTGAATTGTGATCTGCAATTCTGTACTGTAGTAGTGAGGTTGCTGATGTGTGTATAAGAATATAAGATATTAAGTTGGACTTCACTTGTGTTGCGTGAGACGTGACAATTATAATTACTTTGAGCGCCGTGTGCACAAAACCTCTTGAAAACTCGTTACACAAAACAACTGACATTAAACACAGGACATGGACCAGAACACTTTCAATAACGACCAAGAATCAATTTCACAAAAACTATTTTAATAAAGCAAAATAAGCATGCACACAACAATACATAGAAAACTAGAGAAATTGCGTGATTTTTTTAAGACCGTGGTTCTGACGGGTACTATTGAAAATTAATAAACTGTCGGATAAAGATTGGGGCAGATGTTAATTTTCCACCTTATAAAAACCATTGCCAGACATGACCACAATGATACTTAAGTTAAAGATAAGGCTTTATATGGTGTGGAATAAGCGTTGCGTAGGTCGGACATCACACACTTCAAATATTTGCAGCTCAAATAACCGAAGCACACAGAATGTGTATTTTGCTGGGCTACAAAAAACTAACCAAAATGGGCTGCTGGGAGTAGTTTAAAGTCCTCGGCTCACGTAATACCATTGCAAGGGCAACCAAGTCAACAGATAAAAAATTATAAGTGCCATGCCGGAATGGGGAAAACAGATAAAATGTCACCTGATAGCAGCACGAAGATGCTCAGAGATGGTTCACATACAAAGATAAGCATCATCACCGTGGCAATGCAGACTCCAGCGACGATACCTTCTCACTTGCAATTAGATAATCTCTAAGCGCTTTTGATATATCTTCTTATGACCCACATTCCTCAACGCTTAAATAAACATTTGGTTCATGGCCCATCCCTTTTAATTAATTGATGACAGACATCTCTCAAAAAAATTCTGCTATTGGATTGCAACTCACCCTTACAACATTAAATGTAACAAACGATGGCTTATTAATAAAAAACATAATTATATGCAATTTTGAAAATGTTCTCAGTTTTAAATCAGCACCCTGACATAGAGATAGCAAACTTCTAAAAGCAATGCTAAAACAATTAACACATGTGCACAAGCTGCAAAAACACTTAATTAATATAAATGCATATCGTATTAATACAACTGTAATTAAACTTTGAAATGACTTAATAACTTAAATGGAAAATAAATACTGAATTCTGTATAGGTAGATTCTATAATAACCTAGTTCAAATCTATTTATGTCAATAATTCAGTGGTGATTAAAGAAAACTGAAAGCACTGGAAATTAAATAGGTAGTCTACAATACATTTTACAGTAGTAACGTTTCACATCCATTATATTGATTTATATTATCTGCAATGCATATTTGATGTGAAATAACTGTGTATGAGAGATGTGATCAATAAAAATGCTGAAAAAACTCAAGTCAGCCTTGAAAAAAAAAAATAACTACAGGCCGGCGACGACAGGCATAGTGTCTGCCAACATGACAAAGTGATCATTTGTAGTTTACTCCGTGTTGTAACGTTGGCACAGCAGCGAGAACCTACTTCAGCAAACAAATGAATAAATTAAGATCATCTCGTTGTGTTGAGTTGCTACTCTCCGCTCGTATGCTCGCAGGTTGGAGCGGTCTCTTGTCGTCTAGCTACGGATGCGCACTTGGCCTTTCACAGTAATTATATAATGCTCGGTAATCGTTGAGAAAGCTCGAGTCAAGAAGTATGCCAGTCCTTTCTGGGAAATAATATGGAAACATTCTTGCAGAAATATTATTCGCAGTGCAAGCGGTTGGAATCGAACGACTGATTTGCATAGTTCAGTTCAAATGCGTAACGGCATAGCCAAACACGCTCGGTACTTGGAATGATAAGCACATGTGCGGAATTTTATATCAACGCGATGGGAGTGGGAAATCTTATAATCCGTAGCGCAGGATGAGAAGTCAGAATACATGGTAAGTAGCGAACATTGACATGTTATCTATATATATCGGAATATGTGATTTTAACAAAAATTACGAAATCAAATTGAAGTTCTTGTTATTAAATAATTATATCTGCATACGTATTTGGCAATAAAATAAATTTAATATATTACATAAAATTACGAATAATACCAACCAATTACTAATAAAGAAAGTTAAAACAAGCAAAATAAAAACAATATTATAAACTGTACATTACGTTTTAGGGACGTATCCTTCAAATAATAGTTCGTTGAGGGGGGTATCCCCCGAGTGCTAGTTCCTTGGCAGGCTCAAGCCTCGTGCCACTCTCAAGTCGACGTCTATGATGACAACACTTTCACAAGCAGCAATGGCAATGCAACTTTCATGCCTCGGTAGCGTGCAACTTAAATGAAACCGGTAAGAGGATTGGAAACTATTTTGTGAATGTTATTTGTGCAATAGACTTATCTCCTGCTGTGCGAATCGAGAACTGTGCTGCAGCGTGCAATTTTGAAAAAAGAACGTATTATAAACTACTCTGAGACACGTATCTCATGACGTGTTTTCCGAAAAAAAAAAACTTTTCACCGTTGGTAGGGGCCGCGGTGGCTGAGAGGTTAGACTGCTTGCCTCCCACCAAGGCGAATCAGGTTCAATACCCGGCCGGGTCACTCCCAGATTTTCGCAAGTGGCAATCGTGCCGGACTATGCCGCTGGTCGGTGGATTTTCTCGGGGATCTTCCGTTTCCCCCCACCCCCTTTTGCATTACGACGCTGCTCCATTCTCACCTTATTTCACCCTTATAGGCTCTCAAGACATCGATGTTAAGAGCCGCCCAAATCTCTCAACTCAATTCAGTGTTGGTGGCTGAAAATAGGCATACAAGCTGAATACAAGTCAAATTTGTATAACGGATTGAACTAAAAAATAACAACCTGGTCCCATTTTGGAGGCTTGTAGATGGGCCACGGAGTAACTAAGGTTACCAAGGTGATCTGTCTCTCTCTCCAGCCAGCCACCGGCCAGCAATATCTCGGAACGGCGTTTGTCAGCCTGCGCCTACTAACTCACTTGCCAGTCGGCAACCCAGCCAACATGTCGTAGCCAATCAGACTCAAGATCGGCTCCGGAATGTCACGCAGCCAATCAAAGAATGGGTATTTCCAGATAAAATGATGTGCTACGTAATTTCGCTTGAGCGCAGGTATCTGCACGAGCGGCAGAGGTATTTAACGGGCGTGTCGGTATCAGGCCGTGTTCGAATTCACTATCTAAGCGCCCTTACCTGGCTTCGTGACCTTCAAAAGTGCATCCCGGATGAGACGTCATTTTGTCGCTGTCCAAATTCATAGCAAGGGAACATTATTCACCGTAGAATGTTCCCTTCAGTCAAGGGCATGAGCCAGTTGCTATTCTCAAGACTTTCGTTTTCCGATGCGCAACTGTTTGAAATATTAAATTTGTTTATGTTTGGGTTGTGCTTACAACTCTGAATGGCCGTTAAAATATTTGCTAACGTCAAAGAGACAAATTAAACTAGAATAGAGTGTAATTTTTCAGAATAAATATAGAGTTGGAAACGAACATAGGCGTCCGAATTCAGTAACGAATATTTCTCATGAAGGGAACAACGGCTCGCGAGACAGGAAGAAATCACAGGGAAGGGATCAAGGGCATATTTCACTGAAACCGAACACAGCTACAGTCTCCTCGCTCCCTCAGTACCTCAGTCACACTCATCAGCTTCAATGAGTCACGCGCCTCGACATTACTTATTGTGAGATGTAAACAAATGTTTTGCTCTACGTAAAAAATGAGTTTAGCCAAGAATGACGTGGTATGTAGCATCTCGCGAGAGCTGTGCGGAGGTGCGAAAACAAGTGTTCAAGGATTGGCAAGACTGCAACAGCCTACTATGGCTCACTTCCTACACGCTGTTGGCGAGTGTTTATTCTGGCGAGTGCCCAGAGCGCAGCACGCTCACTCCTCCATACTTGACGAATGTCGTTCCGACATGTTGTTAGCCAGTGACGGGCGTCTGCAGCTGGGTTTGGAGGAATGAGCTTCTGTTCCTTGTAAGGTACGTTGTGGTGTTGGAGAGTAGGAGTGGGTGGGCGGTCCAACATCATTGTCGCTGTGCCTGCGTGCTGGCTACTTGTGTGACCGCGAACATAGCCTGCATGAGGAGGCTATGTTCGCAATTAGACGACAGACGGAGAGTGCGCAGATTTGTAGGAAGGCGGTCAAGTACCATCAAGACGACACAAGCTGCATGGCAACACGTGCAAGATGCCGAGTTGCTTCTCATCTCCCTCCCGCACAGCATCAAGCTGCAGCATAAGCTATGTACAGAAACTCCCTACATGACGTCTACACGTCGAGGATGTTCCTACATGACACGTACGCTACAACTCTGAACTGTTTCGTAAATACATCTTCTTTCATTCTGATACGTACTCGTTAATAGCGTGCACGTTTTCCATCGCAACCGACGCGCGTGGCGCGAGTACCTAAACATGAAAGTGTGACGTCAAGAGTACGTCAAGAGGCGAAATAGCTCCTGAGCAGAGAAGACGGCCACTACAAACTGGAGCAAGCAGCAAAAACGTTCCTTTTACGGCGAACACAGTCTTGTTTGGCGCGTCACGTTGCGTGTGTCCTTGAGCAGGGGCCCGCAGCGGGAGAGACAGACCTGGCCCTCGTGCCAGGCTGCAGAATGCCCACCTCTACAGAAGACAAACTTATCTCCGCACCACGCGGTGGCCTAGCTTATGTTTACACGGAGCAAAGTGGTCAAGTCTGCTTTCAAAGTCGCTGCCCCACCAGTCCAGTAATGCAGCGTCCAAAACACTGACATGCCGAATGATCTGTACCTGTATAAATTGCATAAGAATTATTTGATACTAGCAGAACTACCCAGCGTTCCCCGGGTGTAGATCGCAAGGGGGGGGGGGGCATTGAGAGATACGTGACCTCGTTGTAGAGGTTTTGGGGGTTGCAGGCTCAATGGGAGGCCGGAGCCTATTATGGTTTGCATTGTTTTTTTAAGTTTGCTATTGCAAAACATTTCTTACAAATTGAGATAATGTCCGTCAAATGGTAATGAATTTTATAGGGAACAAACATACTTAGGTATATACATACCAACCAACTATGACATGTAATTACATAGATTATTTATTGTAAGGGTAATCGTTTCGCCTATTTTTAAAGAAGTAATATTTGTTTATTTATAAAACCTGCAACCGTTGACTTACAGTAGATACGTAGACAGCAAGATTCACATTAACTGTGTTTGGGCGTCACACCAAGGCGATTGTCAGCTGGGTACATCACAGCAAGCCCGTCCCTACGAGACGGCCACACTTCTTGAAAACATGGCACGGGGGCATTCGCCAACCCGCGACAAGAGGTAAATATGCAGCATGCGAGGTAACAACAGGAGCCTGTCGCGGTACCAGTTACACAGTTCATTCAGAGATATACGACAATTTGGCAATTCGTAGGATCTTAAAGAGCTCGGCGTTCGAGGTCGAGAAGCGCGAGAGCGATAAGAGTGACTGTGCCACGCGCATCAGATGCACCATCGCCACTAAGCGTAGGGCTCTGAACTGGGTTGTAGTGTTTTCGTAGTGTTGCGTCTACTATAAGACTTTCACCCTATCGTTTTATTGGTGGAAAGGCTGTGGCAAGGTTCAGTGCTAGGCCCTTAAGGCTTTATGTACATATATACTGTCAACATACAAAGTTTGGTTGAATTTAGTTAAAGTTTAATGTGTGGCAAACTTATTGAAATTATTTATGAAGCCGCCATTTTACGTCAATGTCTGATCCACTTAAATCATGTAAGATTACATAGCCTTATGTAGCATTTATGGCGCACACAATTTGGTGTAAATTAGTTGAACTGTAAAGATATATGGCAAAATGTTCAACTTCTTCAACTAGTTCTATTTGGCAAAAAAAATTAAAAAAATTGGATTCCTTTGTGCATAATTGAAGCTTCTAATGAGTACCAGTAGTGTACAAAATTTGGTTATTATTTGTTGCATTGTTTCATAGTACAACATTCTAAACTAAATTATTTATATTAACACCATTAAACACAGACTGCGCACCAGAAACCTATCAATTTACATGCCATAATGTAGCCCTACTTTCATGTAATATTTGGTGGCAAATGGTTAATTAGTCCTTGAGTCATGACGTACAACCTCCATCGTTTTCATGTAACAATCATCATAAACGGAGGACAAAAGAATGATGTATTAATACATTCTAGGGTTGTACAATAAGATAATATAAAGTCAAGTCGTAATCGATTCCTAGTTTCGTAAATGTAGCACACTAAATTAAAGTAATTTTATAGCCGTCATTTTGAAAATAAGAGCATGTCACGCTTTAAATTTTTTTTATATTTATATGGTTTACCACGGTACAATTTCTTCGCCAAATTTGGCAACAATGTGTTGATTGTTTGCCGAAATATGCCATAAGATTTTACTTTTCATTATGCGTCTAACTTACATAATGGCATAGAAATTAGGTTCTGTACATACCAATTGTATGGTAGTTATATATACTACTAGCATGCTAAGTTAAGATGGAATTTGTTTCATTAGTAAAATATACCTAGAAAAATAATTTACATAGCCACCATTTTTAAAATAAGTGCATAAACTACTCAAAACATATCAGTTTGTACCACCTGCTGCAGTACTATTTGTCTGCCAAATTTGGTAGTAATCTGTCAAATTTTTCCAGAGATATTACTTAAAAACTTAATTTTTCCATGTGGCATATCCATCCAAATGGCAGGAAAAAGATGCTATATGATATGTAGACGTATTTGATAGTTGTAATTATCACTACCAGCATACAAAATTAATTTGAACTGATTACATGGTTTAGACTAGAAAACAAAATGTGTATAATGCTGCCATTTTAAAGATAAGTGTTTAACCTTTTGAAAATAACCTTATTTACATCATGTGTCACAGTTTTATAATTAGATAGGAATCTATCAATTGTTCCCCAAGATATGTCAAAAACTCAACTTATTCTTATTGTTATCTTACAAAATGGAGTAAATACTGTGCTTCGTGTAGATATATTTGATAGCTGCATAATATACTGCCAGCTTAGAAAGATAAGTCGGAATTGAATACATGGTTTCAACGATATATCATTATAATCTAAAATGGCTACATGTAGCCTACGCCATTTTGAAAATAAATGCCTGACATATATAAATCATACCATTTTACATCATCTGCCGCAGTATAACTTGGTTTCCTACTCTGATTGGATTCGGCCAATTGTTTCCTGAGATACGAAAAAAACTTTACTTTTTGTGTGGTGCTACCTTACAAAAATGCGGACAAAGTATGTTTCGTGTAGATACATTTGATAGTTGAAATATTAGCTACAATCATACAAACTTTAATTGGAATTGATTACATGGTTTCAATAAATTATCATTTTAAGACCAAATGGTTATATAACCGTCATTTTGAAAATAGTTGTCTGACATACTTAAAACATTACTTAATGCAATTTGCTGTAGCACTACATGTATGCAAAATTTTGTAGGCATAGGTCAATTGTTTCCCGAGAAATGACATAATAAATTGATTCATGTGGTGCTATCATACAAAATGACAGATAATAGATGATCCATCCAGATACAGTTGAAAGTTGTAATATCTACCTCTAGTATGCAAAGTTAAGTTCGAATTGATTACATGGTTTCGATTTTATAGAATTTTATGCTTAGATGGCTATATGGCCACAACTTTGAAAACGTCTGATGTATCTAAGCATATGATATAACGTCAACTGCCGCAGTACTATTTGTTTGCCGATTTGGTAGGAATTTGTTAATTGTTTCCCGAGATAGAACATAAAAATTTGTTTGTTTGTATCGTGCTATCTTACAAAATGACTGACAAATGTTACTATTTATTTACATATATATATGTAAATAAATAGTATATATATATACGATGCTTGTAATAAATGCTTCCAGCATACAAGATTTTGTCGAAATTTGTTCAGTGGTATGGTGGATGTACTAAATAAAGTAAATAAAATTTTACAGCCGCTTTTTAAAAAATAAGGACCTAATAAAGTTGATTTTCTTAAGTACCTGACCAATCAGAGTATTACTTACCTGCAAAATTGTCTGAGAATTCGTTTAATATTTTTTGAGTTTTAAAATTAAAAATTAATGTTCCATGTAGTACTATCTTCCAAAATGGCGGACACGCAACAATATTTACCTCAAAATGCAAAGTTTGCACGATGCCTTGCAGCATAAAAATCTTGGTTTGAATAGGTTGAATGGTTCCCGAGATTTGACACATCATCCTAAATTTTAAAGTGGTCGCCATTTTAAAAGTAAATGGCTACCGTGATTGAGAACTATAAAAGTCAGGTGTTCTGACTATGTACCATACGTGCACCAAGTTTGGTGAAATTCTGTTTGAGGCATTCAAAAATTGAAAAGGGGGAACCAACACACAGAGCCATACACACGCTGACACACAGGACGGAAAGTGATCATAAGCTTTTCTTTCCTTCGGAAAAAAGCCTAAAAACAGATTAGGACGAATATTTCTCACAACAGTAACTTTTCAGTGGTGGTAGTCGAAATAGATTCTCGTTTTCTCTATTAACATTGGTGTAATACATGGTTTAATAATGGCACATTTGTACCCCATACATTTTCACTTTGGTAGTTAAAGTAAGCTCAGGTAGCAACCAATAGGTCCAATGCAGATTTTTACATGTGCCTCAATGACAGAAACGTAACATGAAAATAAATCAAACAATTAGTTTAATGAACCGTGAGCCAGAATTACTTACAACAAAGTATGAGGACATACACATGGGGATAGAGTAGCATCCATCTGAGAGCATGCGGACATACACGTGAGGCGATAGTAGCATACATCTGTGAGCATATGGATATACACATGGGGAGGGGGTAGCAACCATCTGAGAGCATGCAGTTGTACATATGTTAAGGAGGTAGCATCCATCTGAGAGTGTGCGGACATACACGTGAGGTGATGGTAGCATCCATCTGAGAGCATATGGATATACACATGGGGAGGGGGTAGCAACCATCTGAGAGCATGCAGTTGTACACATGTTAAGGGGGTAGCATGTATCTGACAGCATGCGAACATACACATGTTGAGGGGGTTGCATCCATATTATAGTGTGCAGGCGTACACATATGGAGGAGGTATCATACGTCAGAGAGTACGTGAATATACACACAGGAAGAGGGTAGAATATATCTCTGAACATGCGAACCTACACACAGGAGGAAGGTAGCATCGATCTGAGAGTGTGCGGACATACACATGGGAAGTGTGTAGCATCCAACATTGATCATGTGGGTGTACACACAGGGAGGGGGCTGTATTAATTTTTGAGTATACAGGATACGTAGGGAAAAGGTAGCATCCATCTGAGGACATGCAGACATACACATGGGTAGAGATAGCATTCATCGGAGAGCATGTGGTTGTACACAAGGTGAGAGGATAGCATCATTCTAAGAGAATGAGGAGATACACATGTGGAGGTGTTAGCATCTATCTGAGAGCATGTATATGTGCACATAGGGATGTGATAGCAGCCATCTGAGGACATCCTGACACACACAAAGGGAGTGGCTAGCATCCGACTGAGTTGGGATATTATTGTCGGTGCTAAACAGCAACATCTTGAGTTTCGGTAAGGGTTAAATTAAGTGTAGATAGACCATCATCTGATCGCAAAGACGCGCTAAATGGAAGCACCCCGAGAAAGAAAAAACTTGCCGGCCAATGGAAGCGTCCGCCTCGTTCCCCACCTGATACAATCCAGATGTTTCGACCCGGAATCGAGCCCTGTTCGCCTTGGTAGGACACGTGTCGTCTACGACATATCAGCGTGAGTGCCTGCATTGCGCGTACGGCCGCTCTGTTGCCATCGTTACTGAAGGCCCGGCATGAGATGAAGACACTTAGTAGCTAAGAATACAGGCGTAATACTACGGCTTGCTTGTAACACGAACTCCAGCTGCAGCACACGCAGCAAAATGACGGCACCAGCCAGCAACATGTCTGAAGGCCACACTCCCTCACTAGCCAGTAGTCCAGCCAATAGGGAGTCTTTGTTGTATGGCTACGCCTACGTCAAAGAACAGCCACACCATTCTGGGAGGAAACAGTTTAATGGAAAAGAGGTGGGATGAACTGGTGCTGCTTTTCCTGCCTGCAGAACCGTGCCAGTTGCAAGGCTGCCGAGGTGTCCATACATACACAGTACACACTCGCTGCCTTGCTTCTTCTCTCACAGACATGCACCACATTCCTAGTACTTCATTAACTGGGCACGCCCATCCCTTCCAGCTGCAATAAGGCGCTCCCTCAATGCGGTTTCCCATTCAACAGTTTGTAAAAAAAATTGTTGGATAAGGAGAGGGGGAGGGGACTTTTACCATGCACGGAATTTTTTGTGTATGCATTAGTGTGAGTATAGTGTAAACTTACATAAATACAAGCATGTATATGGATGCGTAAATAACATAATTAACTCAGATGGTAGGCAGCATCCGTACATTAGCAACGCTCTGTTTAGGATAGACAATTTTGATATTTTGTAGCTAGATATTATAATTTTTTTTTTGGTACGCTTGTATTGTTACAGCTAGATATGTCATCAGTGAAGTGAATTATTACTAAATAGCATGCTGTAAAATGCAGTATATATATGTGAGTACGTGCTACTTGGTTTTGATTACTTTTGTCAACTGCCAAGCTCAATCGGGGAGTTCGTTACAGACCTAATGCAAGGGATTTTGTGTTCAAGTTGCATACAGACTCTGAATATAGGAGATAGACAAGACGTTTTTGAACAACATGTCAAAATTCAAATTATAGCATCTATGGACAAATATAAACTGCAAAACCTAGAAACAAATTTTTGGAAAGGTCATTTGGAATTTTAAATGGAAGTAGAAGGTAGACAAACCGCGCTTGGATTGCGCAACTCACATTCTTGTGGCATAACAAGTTGCATATGACGAAGGCGAACGGAAGTGGCGCGTCATGAGGCGGCCGGCCGCCTGTACATAGGCCACCATACAAGTATCGAAGACACTACGTCACCAATACTGCTGTTTGTGTGTTGTGCACGCAGTTACGTAAAGCTGCGGACTCCCTGCGTTGTTTTGCCCAAGTTCATCTTTCCAAACAATTCTTTTTACAAGGATTTATTGTTTCCATAAGTCCATATAGAATGTGGTTTTAATTTCGACATGTTATTCAAAAACACTTATAATATTACACATACTACGGAATTTAATGTTTAAAACATTTGCCAACCTCCCATCCAATATACGTCGGAAACATAAACAAGCATATNGAGTGAGTGTCCCTCTGAAGCTGTCTCTGCTTACAGACAAGTGCATATCAGCGCACACATTGCAATCTCAGAACTGACTGCAATGTCTACACTTGTAGGCAAGTGGAAACTCAATTACACGCTTTCACGTGTTTCTAAAAGCGTAATAACGAAGTATGTAGTCACTGAAATTTATTTCATTTTGTTTTCCCCACATTATACTAAATCATTATGTTGCTGCAATAACATCGATGTTTCTTAAGCAAGTTAGACAGAGGTTTGATTCATTAGAACCAGAGCAATATTATTTTTTACACTACGAAGGAGTTTTAACTTAACTAGTTGCACTTGAGTTACATCAAATAGTTTCACTTAGAAATGACTGCATAAGAGATAAAAATAATCGCAGTGACGTGGCTTAATGGCTGAATATTTTCTCCATAACATGATAACTACGGTATTTGCTTGATCACGTGATAAATTAAGGAACACTGGTGCGCGTTTAGTGCCACATTACGCCGGGATCGCAGTAGCGTGACATGTGTGAAAATAACTGACATTTTCAGCAAGTCAGCGTCAGGATTTTTGTGACGACAGCGTGACAAAGACAGCTATTGAAACAGACAATGTCTCATGTAACCAAACTGCTGATGCAACATGGCTTCTCAGTATCCTTCCGCTGTATAACGTAACCATTGACAGTCAGGCTCACTACGACGTTCCCTCTGAGCAGGCGAGGACGGCAAGTGAGTTAGCTACGAGGACTGCTGTCGGCGCTGTGATGATAATCACTACGAGAGTCGGCGGCAGCAGCAATGGTTTCTGCTGGAGATGGATCAACCTGGCACTACATATCTAATAAGCATTTGTATCACGTTCTGTAAACGAGTACCCTATCAGTTCAACATTCACCACTGCGTTTCGTCTGCTGTTCCATTTAAACTAATGCTATTTTTACTATTTTAAAAAACAATTTCCTGGTTTATATTTGGTGACTACGCCGATAAGTATATTGGTTTAAAAATGTAAACGAATAACTGAAAAGGCAGTTTTCGTTTAAGCAGTTTACATATATAAAGTTAACTATCCTCTTTGAAAAGTTTTCGCGCAAATGAAGAACTTTGTGTTGTAGTTCTTGTCCATAATGTAATTCACTGTGACAAATACCACGCAGTACGCCGACCAACACACATGCACGTACCTGACAACGCGTATCTGGCAACATGCACGGACAAGGCCACACACACGAGACTGCCCAAGCAGCAACTGCGATTTCAGCATTGAAAGCTTTTTGTTTATATTTAATTTATTTCGAGCAGAATATTTATTTATTTTGAAACGTTAATTTTTAAAAGCTCCTACCCTCAGGCATAGCTAGAATTGTAATTCAGGACATGATCTCTAAATTGTATTGATTAATTTTGGTTTGTTTACATTTTCACGTATTTTGACAGTTAAATATCTTTCATTAATTTTGTTTTGTGAACTGAGCTCAATTATCTTTGAAAGTGCTAATTATGTTCTTATAATTTTCTCTTTGCAATTTACCTGGTTTAATCAAGCAGTTTTGGCAACGGAGGAATTCATTAAAATTGTAACGTATCAGGAAGTTACCTTTTTTTTTTTTTTTTAATTTCCAGTTTTAATTGGCGTCCCCGTGTGAACCCCGTTGCTAAGGACTCTCTCTCTCTCTCTCTCTCTCTCTCTCTCTCTCCTCAGATGCTATGACAAGCAGTACATCATAAAGTTTTGTCTGCAAGGATTCCTTTAATTGTGTACTTACCGCCCGTCGTAATGGTAGGAAAGGTGCTAGAGAGGCGCCTAGTTGCATTAAATATGCGGGGCATGGAGAGGCCCAAGACCGCAATGCAATTAGAGTCTGAAGTGGTTCAACTACTTCTGCTGTCATCTACACACATGCTCAATAAGTATGACCTACGTAGAGCTTGTCATTACATATATAAATTATTTTAAGTATGTTTGCTGCAAACACCTCTACACTATTTGAATTGCTAAATTATTGTAAAATTTAAGAGAGCAACAAAAAAGGATTTTTAGAAATTAATAATTGCGTTCATTTTGGTTCAGACGCTCACCATAAACCAGTAGATGAGATGTTTTGCTCTAAAGCCGTGCAAAACCACGAATATTTTCCTAATATTAAATTCTAAGTAATAAATGAGCCAGTTACCATTCTATTTCTCACGTAAATTATCAATTCTGTTTATTATTATTTTAAGAGGCGATTTAGTTTTACTGATCTCTTGAAAACTACATTACATTTTTAATGACAGCAGTTTTTATTGGATTTTTAATTAATTATTTTTTACTTTCTGAACTGATTAAGTTTACGATCATCAATTAATTCTTACCCTTCACGTACATTTCCCTTAATAAAATTACAATTTTCTGCACCCATTTAATTTGTTATGCTTTGTGTAGAATTTAAAGTAGTAAGCATTTTAATTTCAAGTGATTTTCATGTTTGTCGTTCTCGTCCTCATGCAAATGGTATTAATATTTGTCTTGTGTTCGTGCACGTTTCTTTGTAGGGTAATGTGTTTCGCGTATTTCTTCATCCATTATGTGTTTCTTTTAATGTGTCAGAACTATTCATTTTACTACTTACCTGTGATTGCAAGTTGGAATCAGACATAATTTCATTACAGTTGAAAGTGTTAAGCATTTTCCCCACGCTGTGCGCCAATTAAAGAGAAGCCGACTCGCGTGGCGTCAGTTCACTTTAGCTAGACGCCACGTGCATAGAGGAAGTAAGCGACTCAGCAGGAAATTAACCATGCATCACTCGTACGTCCGACAATTCTCAAAATAATAACACATTAATAATTTTCTCTGTCTCACAAGGCAAACACTTAATTTAATTTCCATAAACTGAATTCTTTTCTCACCTGTACACCAGGATTGTGCAGTAAGCTCTTGGCTGATAACACATGCCGTACTCGCGAGTTCCTGTATTAACTCTTTCCGGTAAACTAACTAGACGCAACTGTACCGCACTCTTATTCCTGGAGAGAAGGGCCGTTAACTGTACTAATTCTCCTACTCGTTCGTACGAAGCAAGTAAGTTCGCGTGCATGGACTACGGGAAGTAGATATGAGTCTGATCAGCCATTCAGCAAAAAAGGCAAACACAGGAATACAAAGAAATAAATTTTGCAGCTACTAATAAAGGATCCATAAGCAATATCAATCCTCAAACGTAGCCAATACCGGTTATTAATCGACGCCGAAACAAACATAACAATTAAAATGGCATCTGACATATGTATTACGTAGTTTGTGTTATTTCGAGTAAGTAAATAGTAAAAAATGTGGAAATGTGGTTTTTTTTCGTTGCCATATTTAATGTACGTAATATTTGGACGACGTTAACATATAAAGTGACCCTGTCTAATGTAAACTGTCAATATGTTAAAAGCGTATGTACAGGTAGACGCCGTACTCACCTGAGGAACCTCTCCTGCTTGCCTGTGTGCGGCATTATCTTTCCCACCCGTCATTCACAGAACAATCTGGAAAGCCGTACTTCCTCATAGTTGCGGTTACGTCAGTTGTTCAGTCATCGCTAAGGGCTTTAGCTCAAGCGAGAAATGTACATTGCAGTAAAATACAGCAGAAGCGATACACACAATCACAGTCGAATAAACGCTTGTATTTTATTCCTTCTCGCGACATTCGACCGGAAACTGCCTTTCCAATTGTATAATGTCTCATATAAGCTGTCGGTCTTCAACAGTCTTCTTAAATGTTACGTTTCTTGACGCCGGGAGGTCAATGGAGGGACGACGTAAACTAACCGACGTAAAGCTGCATCAGGACGTGTGCAGTTCCCTTGCACGGATACTGCGGATATAAGTGCACTGCGAGCCTTCTTCTACATCACGGCTTTACAAACTCACCTCTTCTCAACAATAGCTCGCTTGTCGTTCGCCCTGGAGGCACCTTCGCTCCAGGCTCGCCATCTTTATGTTGCCGCGTCCTGTGTCCCAAACAATATCCGCTTGCAGACAACGTTCCTCGTCGTTTGTAACCAGATGCAGCGGCCTGTACACTTGAGGGCTCAGCCTAGCAAGTATGCAGCTGCGCAGTTTAAATGTGGCGTCCATTCTAAAGTAATTCCTTGTCAGTGCGTTAACTTTCAAGATAGCTGTTTCAAATGAGAAAAAACGAATACTAACAAAATTTCCCATAGAGTGCTGCAAAGTTAAGAATTTTTCAAATTATTTATTTATTCACAATCCATTTGTTAAATGTACATTTTACTGTTAAACATTAAGATAAAAAATATTAAACGTAAAAAGTATCAATATTTCTTAACTTACCCTTAATCGTTAAAAAATGTCACTTAAATACTGTAACTACTTTATGTTTGAAACAGCTACATTTGAAATTGGTGCATTTAGAAGCAATTTCTTCACCATTGATTCCCCGTGTAGAATCCGTGACTGTAGGTTTAGTAGCCAGAGCCCCTAATTGATTATACCTCAACTACATGCTCATTCACCTCTACTTCAGTAAGTACACTGTTCGGGTATTCTTTACAATTTTTTAATTACACCTTTGAAAACTCACCCCATTTATGAAATTTTTGTTCTTTCCTAAAACGTGTCATTTATCACAAGCATTTTATACTTGTGTTAACATAAAAGTACATTATTTTTGGTTAAATTGAAATTTTTCTTACTTTCTTTGTAAATTATAGGATTTCATTTATAATTAATAAGAATAAATATTGGGGAAAATATATGTGTTGGTAATGGCTGGTAAGAAATAGTTCTTAAAATAATATGACTACATTGAGTGCGGACGAGTGCGGTGCATTTACTCTTTGGTGTAATTTTCTAGAATTGTTTAAGCTTAGTTTAGACGAAGCGGAGGAATATCCCAGAAGTATAACTTCAGCAGGGCTTCAGCAATTTGGAAGTAACCGTGAATGGACGAATGGACTTTTGAAAGCTCTGTGTAGTATCTTCGTACTTTTCCTCTTATTTTGTGTCCTCCTGCCATTCGTTAGCTTCACATTGCCATGGAACTAATGACTTTATCCATGTGTCTGTCAAATGAAACGTCAAATTGTTCGGAATCCAACTGTGCTACTAGTAAGTTCATTCCTACGCTAATGAGTATAAAGAAAACAAAATACCAACTTGATTTGTATTAAACGAAACACTACACCTGCAATACCATGTTAGTACTTAGATATTTTTTACTTAATTCAGAGAGTTTACATATAAGTGTGTAGGCCAGAAAACGAGTAGTATTTTTTATATTTATTTTATATAAAAGACTTACTTTGCCATTAACAGCTTATGTTAGGGTGTTCGGCATCCAGGTTTTATTTCTTTGCAGGTTTTGTCATAGCACAGAATCCTGCATAATGAGTATAATACACTAATAAATTGCAAAAAAAAAAATATATATATATATATATACTGAAAAGTGCATATATTTGAAGCCTAGGTGGTCTACAAATGAACTTGCGGAATTGTCCCCCAGATGCCTTATATATTATGTGATGTTCAGAATATCCATTTTTTTTTGTGGTGCTATACTTGTAGTTCTGCTTCAATCTGCCCTAGTTTCTGTTGCCAAAGTTATTTTTAGTCGAACGTATATTGTGAAAGTTCTAATTTTGACTTCTGCCTACATATATTCGTTTCTCTGCACAACGTATTTAAGACAGTCTGAAGTGCTTATTGTTTTTGGTTTGCACCTCAGTTATCCTAAACTGTTTGGTAAAAGGTTCTGTTCTAAATGTAATGAACAACATTACATTTCTAATTCTATCGTCAACGACTAACTTACAGCTGACAGGTTCCTTTACCGCAAACAAAGATAAAATTATCTTTTTCTTTCTCTGGACGACAACAGCTCCTTTATCGCTTGCCCATCAAGGAAAGTTGGCGTTGTACTATCTACAGTTCTTCCATTTCTGATATTAGTACAATATACTTCGGGAAACGTGGGGTTTTCATCTGCATGACAGGCCTTTCTTAAAACCAACTTCTCGTATCAGTACAAGAGACAATACTTAATAAGCAGCTCTGTGTCTAGAAGAACTGTGCTATCTGGTTGCCGGTACGGGCTGAGTTAAGCAATTAGAAATCGAATATCATATGTTCAAGCCTTCGTCAAGGGAATAAACTTGTGTCTTCTTCCTTGCGACAGGTTAGGGCAGCCTTATGGCGGGGCTTCAATTCAGATGTATGAGTTAGTTATTAATTATACGGGTACAGAAGAAACAAATTTGTAATTCAATGTACTGGCTCACAGTATAACTTAGAATAAAGTGTGCGTTTTTTTGGGATTCCTCAACTGTTAAAAAAATAGCTCTTCTATATATATATATATATATATTTGTACGAAATACTGTTTAACTTGTACACATTCTTCATAGATTATTTTTGCCAAAGCAAGTTTCTCACTTTCGCCCGAAATTATTAAATATGCTTAGAACGTACTCAATTCGTGTTACATTGCATTTTCGAAACATTGCTAAGGATACATGTCTTTATAAGCTCAAGCGAATTTTGTTACGGGGCTGTAAAAGATAGAAAATAATATTTATATGGCGTAAATTGCGACCTTACACTTGATTTACGTACTAGAAATATTTTTTACGTAACAACACTAATGCAAGAAAATGGCACCATCATGCACAACGTCATTTAATTCCCATATAATAACAGCAGATTTAAATACCAAAGTAATAACTACAAAAAAATAATTGTACGCACGTAAAAGAACCAGAAACATTAAGAAAGAACCAGAAACCAATTGCGTCATATAATATTTGAACTCCTTCGTTTTGTGCAATTATTTTGTGAAATATATTTATTTGTGCTGCTAGGTTTACTTATACTTGGAGCTTTACTCCCATTAGGGCGAACCGGGTTCAATCCCGGCCGGTTTCCTCCGGATTTTCGCAAGTGGGAATCGTTTCCCCCGCTCTTTCATTCGGGTGCTGCTCCATTCTTCACTCCTCATTGGCTCTCAAGACCTCGGTGTTAAGAGCCACACAAATCTCTTACTCACTCACTTATTGTTGGACTATTCTAGGCTATTTTTTGTAATGTACATAACAAATGTTGAGTATTCAAGGAATACTACTTTTTGAAAGAAATATAAAAAAATTTAACGAGTAATTGCGGGATTTGCGTTCAAGCATTTTGTTTCTTCCTCGTGGTTTTTCAGGTTGTGGCTNATTTTTTGTAATGTACATAACAAATGTTGAGTATTCAAGGAATACTACTTTTTGAAAGAAATATAAAAAAAATTTAACGAGTAATTGCGGGATTTGCGTTCAAGCATTTTGTTTCTTCCTCGTGGTTTTTCAGGTTGTGGCTGACTGATTACGTCATTACAGTTGCAACATTTCCCCCAGTTTAACTGCAGACTTATAGCTATAGCACTTATATAAAGACAAAATGTCATTTACCTTTTCTAGGAAAAATGGTGTTACGTGATCAGTTGCATGCTTACTTAACCCGTCAGCCGAATGACAGCCTCAGTATCGCCACGTATGTTCATTCAAAGCAGCGCACGTTCACTGCTAAGGCCGCAGCCTAGTCGCCAACCCAAACAAGCTGGCTCCATCATCGAAGCACGTTGAGCTTCGCTTGCCTTTCAACAGTCTACTGATCGAATGAAAACAGCTGTGAATCGCGCGTGGGAACAAATAAAGTGAACTTTAGAATAACTAACACAAACCAAAGAAAATTTGCTGTTCCAGCATTCGACAGTGCATCATGACATTACAACAGCTCGACCTTTGAGCTGTTCCTTAACAGCATCATTTTCTTATAACATTGGGTCTATTTCAACCAGTAGTGCGTGCAGCTCAGATTCTCTTGTTGCATTCATTTCCGCTAACCATTTATTTTCGGTTAGCGTCGAGGAAGCTTCTAGTGATAATGAAGATATGCCATTTCCATTGACTCTACAGAAAAAAGTGGCAGTTGGTGCAAAACTATCGATATTCCACAGTAAAGTTAAGAGTATATATTTCTTTTGTTAAGATTTAAAAGCACACCTCAACGCTGACAGTGCCAGGTCATTCATTTGTGGATACTTATTTATTTTCTTTGCGGCACGTGTATCCCTATAATAATATACAATTATAATTATTCTACATTTTGATTATTATCAACAAGTGGTGGCTATTGGTTGCCAAGAGCAGGCGGGAAGGTTCTAAATGCAAGGAGCTCGTGACCGGGGAATCACTGTAATATATTTACGTCATTTTACGTGAATTTCTGTGGAAACAGTCTCTTCACCAATGTTTGTAATTCTACGCCTATATACTCACCATCCCAATAGGTAAAATAAACAATCCATGCTTGTAAATTATGAGTACCAAAATTGGCATGCAATGTTAGTGTACATATTCAACCTCGTCCCTTGCCATTAAAGTTTTACGTGCCTAACACTAATGAAATATATTTGTTCTGCAAAGAAAAATAAAACGCACAGTGTAACCAATAAATATTTCACATCATCAGATATAAGCTTTTATCATCAGCGTGTTTAGAAGTGGGACAGAGATTGCATCGTGATCTGAATATTCTCAGACCCTGCCTCGCATATAGACATTTATCACGTCGAGAGGTTCAGCACATTAACTCGGGTAAGGGCTCAGTCCACACCACTATTACAGACAGACTATACAGCAGTAGTTTATGAGTACAGGTATTTCGCACTTCTACGCAGGGTGATGCACTTGAGGCAGGCCACCTGAATAATATTGCCAATTTCAGTGGTAGAAGAAAATGTTTGAGACAAACGTTGCTTGGGTCCAAGGCGCTACTGACTTGATAGTAATGTGGACGGGTACAGAAGATACAAACGTCAAAACCGTTAATACAAATGGAATGATAATGTTTATTAACACCCCTCGACAATGTGTATGAAGATGTAATAAATACGATGAAATTTTCTGGTCATTCAAGATTGGTGAAGGTCAATGACGAAGAAAACTGTGCCTCCGCACGAAACAATGGGTCGACGTAGCGGCGTCCTGTAGCGACTGTAGCCGTCCTGTAGCGACTGTAACCGCCCTGTAGCGACTGTAGCCGTCCTGTAGCGACTGTAACCGCCCTGTAGCGACTGTAGCTACCCTGTAGCGACTGTAGCCACCCTGTAGTGACTGTAGCCGTCCTGTAGCGACTGTAGCCACCCTGTAGCGACTGTAGCTGTCCTGTAGCGACTGTACCCAGCGTTTATTGAAACAAACACCAGCCTCAGACAACGCTTCCTTTGTCATTGTGTTATGATATCAGGTGTTCAAATTGGCGACCTTGTGCAATGATGCATACTGTAAAGTGGTTCTGAGCGGACAATACCGCACATCGAATTTCATCTGGCCTTTTTGTAGAACAAGCTCGTGTTATACGGCCTTTCGTGTCTTCAGGAGTCGTAGGTGGGTCTTTGTAGACCTGTTGTTTTAATGTTCCCCACAGATAAAAGTCCATAGGCGTTAAGTCCAGGGAACCTGCAGGCCACTTCATATTTTCAGACCAACCGATCCAACGACCACCAAAAGTTCTGTTAAGAACCGTTGTAATTCTCTAGGCAGAATGAGCGGTACACCCATTGTATTGGTACCACATGGTTTGCCTTATGTCCAGTGGGATGTCTTCCAATAATTGCGGCAGCACTTCTGTTAGGAACTGTAAATACTTGATGCTATTTAGTATACCGTCAATAAAATAGGGACCAATTAGGCGACTGCACAACACCGCACCACACGGTTACAGACCATGGGCTCTGTTTATCCACGTCTCTCAGCCAGTGTGGCTTGTCAGCTGACTAGTGATGCATGTTGCAAAGGTTAATCTGCCCATGGTTTGTAAATGACGCTTCGGGGGTAAACAAAATCTTGGACAGGAACATGTCATCGGTTTGTAGTTTTTGTAGACACCATTCGGAGAACTGTACCCGACGTCGAAAGTTTTTTCCGTGTAACTGTTGATGAAGTGAAATGTGGAAAGGATGAAATCTGTTGCTATGTAATATTCACAGAATACTCCGTTGACTGATCCCACTCTCACGTTCAAGCTGCCTCGTGCTGACATGTGGATTGTGTGCTACCCCAGATAAGATGTTAATTGCATTTCTCTCGTCAGTTGCTGTTTTTCGTTGGTGGAATTTTTCTTTCCCACGCTTTCAGCTTCTTGAAATGTTTTCATTATGTTCAAAAAGACAGGTCGTGCTGTTTTGGCACGATCAGGACATCTCTCAGCATACAATCACACTGCTGCTCTAATGCTGCGCTGACATTCGCTGCAAATGAAAGCCATATCAACATTTTTAGCTGTCGTGTACATTGGGCAAATTCGAATAACGTCATGAAGATGGTGTCTGATCGCTACAACAGCACAGCACACACTAGTGGCCCATTGTTCGGTGTAGCGGTGTAGTTTGCTTCGTCATTGACCATCAGCGATCTTGAATGACTGGCAAATGTCATTGCATTTATTACATCTTCATACGCACAGTCAAGGGGTTTTAATAAATATTATCACTCCATTTAAAGTAACGAAGTTGACCATTGTAACTTCTTTACCCTTCAACACACAGGGAAATTAACAATATCAAGTTATTAGTGCCTTGGACCCAAGCAACTTTTGTTTGAAACATTTTCTTCTACCACTAAAATTGAAAGTGTTGTTCAGGTGGCCTGCTATAGGTGCCTCACCATGTTTTTAAAAAATTGCACATAAATTAGTTTTCTGTGATCAACCGATTTGTGATGCTCCCAATCTCTGTCCATGATAAGCGCTACATAGTTTTATTCCCCGCCACATTTGCTTTCGTTGAGTTACACAAGAATCATAGAAGAAACCAGTAGCTTAATTACTAATCTTACGAATGTGTGGTGTTTTGTGTTTTCAAATGAGTACTTATTTTACCAACTATAAATAGGTACAATATTACCTACACGTTTAATGTTGGTCATAATTGAAGTACAAAATATATATATATAAAAAAACGATATTATTACCGGTTTACCTACTGAAAAATCTGAATACAAACTTTGCGTATCAAGAACTAGCAATAGGCCTTTAACAACATGATTGTGTCCTAATTTTGCACACATTTCACTATTGTAAATATATACAATCGAATGTAAACCTATACTTTAAAATGAATGTGTCTGCACAAATACACAATATATGTATATATGTGTATGTACATGTGTGTATATATGTATGTATGTATGCAGGTATGTTTGTGCACGCAATTGTATGCGTGTGCATAATAAATATATACATCCGGGTTGTAGGAAGAATTATCTTTCCGGAAGGGCTGACTTCTCAGACTTCCTCTGGCAGTGTTATTTTACGGGCAATATAAACATAACATACACCATAGTATTCGATTGGGCTCAGGAGCTGAAATTACTTAGGAATGTAAATTTTTATTAGAAAAATTATTGCTGCAAATTGTAATGATCGCAATTATCATTGACGTATTTTTAATGCTTACATTTGAAACGTAACGAGGCATTGCTATTTATATAAGCAATACTGTGCATTGCATATGCAAATAACAGAGTTATGGAACCATTCAGAGTAACGCGATGCGATTGGCAGCTCCTATATAAGACAACAAGCGTCTGGCAAAGTCGCTAGATCGGTTACTGCTGCTACAATGGCAGGTTATCAAGATTTAAGTGAGTTTGAACGTGGTGTTATAGTCGGCGCACGAGAGATGGGACATAGCATCTCCGGGGTAGCGATAAAATTTGGATTTTCGCGTACGACCATTTCACGAGTATACCGTGAATATCGGGAATCCGGTAAAACATCAAATCTTCGACATCGTTGTGGCCGGAAAAAAATCGTGAACGAACAGGACAAACGACGATTGACGAGAATCATTAAACGTGACAGACGTCCAACCCTTTCTCAAATTTGCGCAGATTGGATTTGTGGACCGCCCTGCAGGATTGATGGTGTGAATAGACTTCTGCATACCTTCAGACATTAGTCGAGTCAATGACACGTCGTCTTGCGGCACGTCTGCGTGCTCGGGGGGCCTACACGGTATTAGGCAGGTATACCAGTTTTTTTTAGTCTTCAGTGTACATGTTCTATATGACACAGTTATAGTCTGAAATTTGTTTTGCCACAATGGCATTCATTAATGATTTCTTCACGTTACAAGAGGGTCTTCAGCCCTCCGAGCCATCTCCCTGGCCAAGTGCGTGATTCAGACCGGATATGAAAACAAAACAAAATCCCGGCCACTGATACTTACAGTTTTAACATGTAATTTCGTATTGTAAAGTGAATCATTCCAAACTGCAACAAATTATTATTTTCTTATAATTGGGACCTTTTTAGAGACATTAATACCATTTAATATTATGAGAATCGTAGAATCTGAATTAACTTATCAATTGAAATGAAATCGCAAAATGGTACGACTTCTTGATACGCCTACTTGTCAAAGTTGTTTGAAGTCTCCAAAATTATTTTTTTATGCAGCTTCAAATGTGATGGTTTTATAGAAATAGTTCACACCAAAATAACTGTTTGTGATGTGTGAAAGCAAAATCCATGCTGCAAAATATAATTTCGATCAATATTAGCATATGAATACAGAACAATCAGTGACAAAACCCGCAGTCTCTCAGGTGACAAATACATTTTCTTTTTCTGAAGATTCCTTTCCTAAGGCCCGACTTACAATACACGGGTGCGTAGGAAAACGGACTGTGAACACGTAAACGGAACGAGCGGACGAGTAAGCATTAATTTCTAATTACTCTACAATACGAAGAAACATACAGTCTTGCCACTTACGAAATCAACTATTCCTCAGCTGTTGCAAATTACTGATACAGGTTTATACAATGTGCATGCCTCATTTTGTATATTTTTTACAGTATTAAACACTGCGTAAATACTACTGCCAACCCGTGTTCACGTGTTTATTAAAACAAAAATGTGAATAGCCACGACATATCCGTGCACTTGTTGCCGTGTGTACCAAAATGGCCACGCAACCGAATACTCGATTACTATTGGCTGTACGTATTTACGTACACGCAAGTGTTGGGAGTTGCCCAGCTGTCTTACATACATCCGTACGTTATTCGCATCCGTGTGATTGTAGAACGCGCCTAACACGAGGCCCTCTTCGCTCTTCTGTGCGCGGTAGTGATTGGCAACACTGCGCTGCGCCGCGCAATTGCGCTAACTCAGTTCATTGCGTATGGTGCGCCAACTCACTTCCTTCAATATAAGTAACTCACGACGCAGTGGCGCAGTGGACTAGTCAAGTAGATACCGGAAAAAATGTAGATATTAGTTACATCGATTATATTTAAAATATCGTTTTACGACACTATGTATCAAGTAAAGAATGTTGCGACTAGCTAGATTTTTAAATAATAGGTACCAAGCGCCCTGCGTTAATTATATGCACTCCAAGTTGGTTTTTTTTCTTTCTAAAATACCACTGCTACACGTGATCGGCGAAGCGTTTGTATTGCGCTGCTTGAAAAATATGGCATAAGAAAGAAGTTTTAACTCAAGACACGGCTAGAGTTCCGCGAATTTAACAATGGGTTATTAGGCCTTTGATTTTGTATTTAATTTTTCTATGTTTTCCAAACTACTTTGCTAACAGTTAAATTATATTTCATAACAGTTATTTACTTCCATCCACAACAATGGGCAAGAAGCCAAGATAATATGACATTATTAATAATATTACGAACACATGTTTATTTATAAAGAGTTTTAAAACATGAGCATGAAATACAGATTTGAATGCTATTACCTAATACATGATAATCACTTACACGGGCGTACGCTCTGTATATCACACATAGCAATACAAATTATTGGACGTGCAACCAAGTGAGAAGACTTTTATTTGTCAACTGCAAGGAGAACTGGCGAAGGAAGCACCGTGCCGGGCGCATCATAGAGTAAATAAGTAGTGGAGCGCTGTGCAGGTACGCTCCGTGTCATGCATGCTGCAGTCGCTGCGCCATGGCGCAATCAGTTCACACTCTACGCCAACTCAGTAAGGTGCGCCTGTTTTAGTGCGCCGACACAAGAGTTACCCATTACTAGTGCGCGGGCACTTTAGATCCTGCGCGACTATCGTGCGAGGGAAACTAATAAGTGCAAATATTAGTTTTGTTATCTAACGGAGTGTTCGATAAGCAAAAAATACTTTCGTGCCTATTTAGCACATTACATTACGTCATTTTTCATTGTGATGTGAAATAATAGACTAAAAAACTATGACAAACGAGAAAAACCCACATGTTAAATACGAATGCAACGAGTTATAGGAATTTTAAGTTAATTAATTTTTCGTTCATATCTCGAAATCGAACATAACTAATATGTTAGCTTACATCTCATAATAAATGAAAATGTTATCAGAATGTCATAAGAAATATTTCTGTCAGCGGTTTGCTCATATTTCAGTGTTCATAATTGAGATAAAATTGGAAGTTAAAAAAAGTAGTTGGAAATTTAAACCTTCCACAAGAGAATAAACTGTCGGATTTCTTAGGAATTGCTACAAAAATTCCCACAACTTTTATAAATTCTTAAACCTGAAAAAAAACTTTGTGTTAAAATAACGTTTTAGAAATTTAAATTAATTAAGATGTGTAGCTAAAATTGTAAAATTTAAGTTGAACAAAATTTGTAAATGTTTTTTTTTTAATAATTTGGTAATTTTATTAAGTTATCGTTAATATGATGCAGCAAAACCGTAAAATTGACTCTAAATCGAAAAAAAAAAAATTTCTCAGTAGCAGCGTTTATAAAAATAGGTGATGCATTAATTTGCTATATTTTCTTGGATATGTGCACGTGTGTAGCGCAGTCGAGGCGAGTCCGAGCCAGACTGGCGTTGGGGTGACGTAATGGGAGTGGGTGATAGCCGGCGATGTCGGTGACGAAAAGCTGCAGCACAGCTGTTGCGCCTGTGTGTGTGTTGGACGGCGGTGGACTGACTTCGTGACTGGACTGCGGGTACCGCCCTAGACGCTCACATCGTGTGCGTAACGCAGTCGAGGCGAGTCCGAGCCAGACTGGCGTCGGGGTGACGTGAAGGGATTTGTTGAAAGCCGAGATGTAAGTGACGACAATCTGCAGCACAGCTGTTGCGCCTGTATGTGTGTTGGACGGCGGTGGACTGTCTTCGTGACTGGACTGCGGGTACCGCCCTAGACACTCACGTCGTGTGCGTAGCGCAGTCGAGGCGAGTCCGAGCAAGACTGGCGTTTGGTAGACGTGATGGGAGTGGGTTATAGCCGGCGATGTCGGTGACGACAAGCTGCAGTACTGCTGTTGCGCCTGTGTGTGTGTTGGACGGCGGTGGACTGACTTCGTGACTGGACTGCGGGTACCGCCCTAGACGCTCACGTCGTGTGCGTAACGCAGTCGAGGCGAGGCCGAGCCAGACTGGCATTGGGGTGACGTGAAGGGAGTTGTTGAAAGCCGGGATGTAAGTGACGACAATCTGCAGCACAGCTGTTGCGCCTGTGTGTGTGTTGGATGGCGGTGGACTGACTTCGTGACTGGACTGTGGGTACCGCCCTAGCCACTTACGTCGGGTGCGTAGAGCAGTCGAGGCGAGTCCGAGCCAGACTGGCGTTAGGGTGACGTGATGGGAGTGCATGATGTACGGTGATGTCGGTGACGACAAGCTGCAGCACAACTGTTGCGCCTGTGTGTGTGTTGGAAGCGGTGGACTGACTTCGTGACTGGACTGCGGGTACCGCCCTAGACACTCACGTCGTGTGCGTAGCGCAGTCGAGGCGAGTCCGAGCCAGACTGGCATCTGAGTGACATGATGGGAATAATTGAAACCGGCGATGTCGGTGACGACAAGCTGCAGTACAGCTGTTGCGCATGTGTGTGTGTTGGATGGCGGTGGATTGACTTCGTGACTGGACTGTGGGTACCGCCCTAGACACTTACGTCGTGTGCGTAGCGCAGTCGAGGCGAGTCCGAGCCAGACTGGTGTTTGGTAGACGTGATGAGAGTGGGTTATAGCCGGCGATGTCGGTAACAAGCTGCAGCACAGCTGTTGCGCCTGTGTGTGTGTTGGACGGCGGTGGACTGACTTCGTGACAGGACTGCGGGTACCGCCCTAGACGCTCACGTCGTGTGCGTAACGCAGTCGAGGCGAGGCCGAGCCAGACTGGCATTGGGGTGACGTGAAGGGAGTTGTTGAAAGCCGGGATGTAAGTGACGACAATCTGCAGCACAGCTGTTGCGCCTGTGTGTGTGTTGGATGGCGGTGGACTGACTTCGTGACTGGACTGTGGGTACCGCCCTAGCCACTTACGTCGGGTGCGTAGAGCAGTCGAGGCGAGTCCGAGCCAGACTGGCGTTAGGGTGACGTGATGGGAGTGCATGATGTACGGTGATGTCGGTGACGACAAGCTGCAGCACAACTGTTGCGCCTGTGTGTGTGTTGGAAGCGGTGGACTGACTTCGTGACTGGACTGCGGGTACCGCCCTAGACACTCACGTCGTGTGCGTAGCGCAGTCGAGGCGAGTCCGAGCCAGACTGGCGTCTGAGTGACATGATGGGAATAATTGAAACCGGCGATGTCGGTGACGACAAGCTGCAGTACAGCTGTTGCGCATGTGTGTGTGTTGGATGGCGGTGGATTGACTTCGTGACTGGACTGTGGGTACCGCCCTAGACACTTACGTCGTGTGCGTAGCGCAGTCGAGGCGAGTCCGAGCCAGACTGGTGTTTGGTAGACGTGATGAGAGTGGGTTATAGCCGGCGATGTCGGTAACAAGCTGCAGCACAGCTGTTGCGCCTGTGTGTGTGTTGGACGGCGGTGGACTGACTTCGTGACAGGACTGCGGGTACCGCCCTAGACGCTCACGTCGTGTGCGTAACGCAGTCGAGGCGAGGCCGAGCAAGACTGTCGTTGGGGTGACGTGAAGGGATTTGTTGAAAGCCGAGATGTAAGTGACGACAATCTGCAGCACAGCTGTTGCGCCTGTGTGTGTGTTGGATGGCGGTGGACTGACTTCGTGACTGGACTGTGGGTACCGCCCTAGCCACTTACGTCGGGTGCGTAGAGCAGTCGAGGCGAGTCCGAGCCAGACTGGCGTTAGGGTGACGTGATGGGAGTGCATGATGTACGGTGATGTCGGTGACGACAAGCTGCAGCACAACTGTTGCGCCTGTGTGTGTGTTGGAAGCGGTGGACTGACTTCGTGACTGGACTGCGGGTACCGCCCTAGACACTCACGTCGTGTGCGTAGCGCAGTCGAGGCGAGTCCGAGCCAGACTGGCATCTGAGTGACGTGATGGGAATATTTGAAACCGGCGATGTCGGTGACGACAAGCTGCAGTACTGCTGTTGCGCCTGTGTGTGTGTTGGATGGCGGTGGATTGACTTCGTTACTGGACTGCGGGTACCGCCCTAGACACTTACGTCGTGTGCGTAGCGCAGTCGAGGCGAGTCCGAGCCAGACTGGCGTTTGGTAGACGTGATGGGAGTGGGTTATAGCCGGCGATATAGGTGACAAGCTGCAGCACAGCCGTTGCGCCTGTGTGTGTGTTGGACGGCGGTGGACTGACTTCGTGACTGGACTGCGGGTACCGCCCTAGTCACTCACATCGTGTGCGTAGCGCAGTCGAGGCGAGTCCGAGACAGACTGGCGTCGGAGTGACGTGATGGGAATAATTGATACCGGAGATGTCGGTGACGACAAGCTGTAGCACAACTGTTGCGCCTGTGTGTGTGTTGGACGGCGGTGTACTGACTTCGTGACTGGACTGCGGGTACCGCCCTAGACACTCACGTCGTGTGCGTAGCGCAGTCGAGGCGAGTCCGAGCCAGCCTGGCGTCGGGGTGACGTGATGGGAGTCTGTGAAAGCCGGCCGTGTCGGTGACGACAAGCTGCAGCACAGCTGTTGCGCCTGTGTGTGTGTTGGACGGCGGTGGACTGACTTCGTGACTGGACTGCGGGTTACGCCCTAGACGCTCACGTCGTGTGTGTAGCGCAGTCGAGGCGAGTCCGAGCCAGACATATGCTTCGTTGATAGCACCACATTCTTTGTCCACCTGTCTTTCACAAGAGGTATTTCATACCATGTGTATTTTAATTATATTTAAATGAAACAGTTTATAAAGTTTAGTGTTTCATCTCCTTCAGAGTTAGTCTTATTCTCTTGAATACATTAGTAATGTGTATTGCCCTGTAAACGTAAGCTAGTATTTTAATAAAACTAAAATACAGGCTGGTAACTTCATGCGCGTTGTTTACCAACAATTACAACCATCAAATTTGTGTATACATAGCCTAATTTCTCTGCCATTTTGTAAGTTAGCCCCGTTATAAAACTTTATCTATCCATTCTCATCTAAATTGGCGAAGAGGTTGTACTGTAGTAAGCGATATAAGTATGTGTATTTTTTAAGAGTGAAAAACCCTTATTTTAAGCTATAAAATAATTTAAGTTTAGTGTGCTACACCTACGAAATTATGTAACCTATATTTTATTTTAGCTGAATTTTGTATACTGGCAGTATACAATCATCGAATATGCTTATGCATAACTTTTTGGTCCTCCATTAAAGAAGACCGTCACATGAAACATATGGAGGTTTTATGCCATATCTCAGCGAGCAATCAACCGATTTTCTTCAAATTCCTCAGCGTCAGTGGCGCTTTGTAAATTTACATGTTTTACACTTATTTTCAAAATAAGACCCTGTAAATATTTTTGGTAAGTTAACCCTATCATTCAAAAAAGGTTTTCTGTCTTCGAGTCCCGGCATGTGTGTATTTGTAATCGTCTCACTACTGTTGCACACGTTTCTGGTTTCATATCTAAAGATATTACTTTCAACGAGATGATAAGTCCTACCTACCAACTCAGATTTTAAGAAATTATTGAAAAATATTTTGCACCCATGTTGAGGCAAGTAGGCTCAGTGGTTATATTGGTAACTTTATAATAATGGGTTTTATACCAAACGACTGCAACGCACTTGATGTACCAGCTAGGCAGAGCTCTTAATTTGACTCTTATATAACTTCCCCTAGCATGTGTACGCTGCCCTCCATCCCGGGCAACCTATCGGAGGGTGAGTACCGGTTGCATTCGTCTCAGCGAAATGTTAGCTGCAGCAACTGCCAGTTGCGCTATCTCTTGGGTGTGATACTATTTAGATGTGACTTCGTTTCAACCTTAACGGGACTGTTGTAGAAGTTTTGTGTAGGAAAGCCGTGTGTTTGCGTGAGTGACGTGAGTTGTGCGTATTGTGTTGCAGGTGACTAACAAGATGCCGCTCCTGGACACGTGCTGTCGTTGTGGCTCTCTGAGGACTGGCACCATCGTCAGTGGCGTACTGGGCATCGTGAGTACATTCCTCACACTCGCTCATCAACTGTCTATAACTATTTTACCCTCTTCACGGTTAACTCAGCACTTTTCAAACAACCATTTCAACTAATGTTACTTTCCATTACATTGCATGATTCTAGTTAAGATGACAGTGAACTAATACAAATGATTATTGCTAATTAAAGAAATATTTTGTAGTTTTATGTTTTAATTTATGGATACTGATATTCTTATTTCTTGTTTCACACTGAAGTATTCACTGTCATATTTGTAACGTGCTTACATTTTGAACAACCCCTGTGTTTAAACTTTATGGCGTATTAATAAAGTGATGAGTTGCAGGACAATGTCATCTTTACCTGGGGCGGAAGGATAAAATGTGAAAAGAAAAAGCTGATCCTAAGCACAATGTTCAAAAGTGCTCATTTAACCACGTATAGCATATTTATATGCTATATATGTACGTATATGCATACCAGCTGTGCCCGCAGATCCGCTCGCGTGGTTATACTAACAAACTTATAGGGAGAAATAACGGTATTTGTTAGTAGACATACACTGATCATAAACACAGAACAGAGCACTAACGGTGTCATTTTGTTGCTGCTAGAATCGCTCTTTTACATAGCCACTGGTCGTCATTTATATTTCTTTTTAGATCTGGGTAAACGCCAGCAATCAGTTCCTTATCACTTTGCACCAAATTATTTAAATCCCCCGTTAGTGACACACAGCCCTCGCTGTTTCTAACCGTTCATCTCCAATTTTTAATAGTGTATCAGCATAATGTCATGATCACCGGTAGGGTTTGGCGGAAGTCACTAGCCAGTAATACAACCATTCCTCCCAGGATGTCTGTATTGTTTAGTATATTCTCTAGAGTTCAGTTTTGGGCCTCTATCGGTTTTTTGTGTGACATTGTGGTTTCGTCCCACACTAACAACTCACATTGATGCAGCATTGTACCCCAAGCGCTATGCTTACTAAAAAAAAATTTCCTGAGGGAATGAGAATTTTTTTTTTGGGATAAAAAGTAGCCTATGTCACTTCCCGGCCCTCCAACTATCTCTGTACAAAAAAAACACGTTGATCCGTTTCTCCGTTGCGACGTGAAAGAAGGACAAACAAACAAACAAACAAACACACATTCCAATTTATAATATTAGTTAGGATGTATACACACATTTTCAAAACACTTTATATTATTATTATTGTATGATATTTTATAACAGTTAAAAAAAATTAAACAAGAAATTATAACGATTTTAGTTCAATACCTTGTATCAAGCAAACATCCAAAATGGTACCTAAAAAATATTTTGTTACAGCTCAAAGAAAAGTAAATGTCAGCATATAGAAATTCCTTTAAAATGTATAAATGTTCACTTCAAGATTAACAATAAACTTCAAATATAAAAAAAAGCTTGAATTTAAGCCCTAGACGTAGGCTATCCAAGCGTCGCACTTCAAAGAAATGGTTTCGTGGCACTTTTAGTCTACTTAACAAAGGAAAAGAAGGCATACGAGATCACTTTCCTGTCTGTGTGTATGTATGCGTGCCTGTCCTGTGCGCGTGTCCCACCTTTCAATTTTTGAACGCATGAACCGAATTTCTCCAAACTCGGTACACATATTGTACTAAGCAAGTGGGCCAGACTTTTATAACTTTCGATCACACCGGGAACTTACTTTCAAAATGGCGGCTATTACAAAATTTAGGGTGATATGAATAATCTTGGAAAACTTTTAACCAATTTTAACCGAATTTCGTATGCTTACAGCGCAAGATGTAAGCATTAAATTCAGAGGTGAATGTTGTTACTACGCCATTTTGTAAGATAGCGCGACATGAAAAATAAAGCTTTTATGTTATACCTCGAAAATTACTCAACCTATTTTTACCAAAATTGGCATGTAAGTAATACTGTGATTGGCCAGGCTAATGTAAGTAATTTAATTTAATAAGACACTTATTTTAAAAATGGGGATAAATAGTTACTTTATTTTGTATATTATATCACCGAAACCGTGCAATTAATTCTAATAAAACTTTGAATGATAGCTGTAAATATTACAAAAAACATATTTGTCTACACAAAATATTTTTATCTGCCATTTTATAAAATAGAATCACTTAATAAATAAAAATTATTTCATACCCGAAAAAACAAACGATTTATACCAAATTTGGCAAACAATTGTCACTGTGGCGGTTTATGTAAACTGATAAATTTTGAGAGGGACATACGCACTTATTTTCATAATGTCGGCCAAATAAATATTTTAGCTCCGAATTTCTTTTCTACGAAACTGCAAAACAAATTTCAACTTAACTTTGTATGTTGACAGTATCAGCTATATATAATATATATATATATATATAAATTTTCTGTTCATAGCCCATTTATCCGCCATTTTGTATAATAGCCCCACATTAAATAATATAGTTTTAATGCTGTCTCTCGGGAAACAATCAACATATTTCTTTCAAATTTGGCGAAGAAATTTTATTGTGGTAGTCTATATTAATTTTTATGTTTTAAGTATGTAAGTCTCTTATTTTCTGAATGGCGTTTGTACAAACATTTAAGCTTAGTGTGCTATATCTGCAAAACTATGTTACAGAATTATATTTAACTTTGTATATTGTATCTACGACAATAATTTAATGTGCTAATAAATAACGTTCTACCTTCCATTTATGAGCATCGTCACATTATTAATGGAGTGGTTTGATGCCATATCTTATGTAACAAAGAATTGATATGCATACAGAGATCCTTCATTGCCGGATTTATTGCAAAGTAGTGGCAGGTGAGCAAAGTGACCATTTTGTCATATTTTCGGAATAATTAGACTAATTTGCACAAAATTTTGCTCACCTACAGAAGGCTTTGTACATTTATATTATTAAAATTTGGTCAGAGAATGATTTTAAAAATGGCGGCCATATAAATATTTTAATATATTTAGCATATTTATTAAAAGTTAATAATGTCAATCAAACTTTTTATGCTGACAGTATATATTACAAACGTCGTGCACAGAGCTATTTTGTAAGATAGCCCTGTGTAAGAAAATAAAATTTTTATGCCATATCTCCGATACGAATAAACCGATTTCCATCAAATTTTCCACACAAGTAGCATTATAGTTGGGCCACGTTAACTTATTTGTTTTAGTGGCCGAGATGCTTATTTTCAAAATGATGGCCGAGTAAATATTTCAGATTGGTGAACCCTATCATTCAAAACATTACACTGATTACATCCGAGGCTGATGTTCCGAATCTTCCCTCCGTGATGTAGTTGACTGCAAGCTAGCTAAGTTTTGTAAGTTTTTCTGAATTAGAATCCCGGGTAAATCACTCGTGTATTTTAACTGTCTTTTTACTATTTCAAATGTTTCTGGTTTCATCTCTAATGATATTGCTGTCAATGAGACGTCAACGCCTACCTTCTAACTAAGCTTTCAAGAACTTCATTTAAATTTATTTGCATTCATGTAGAGGAAAGTAGGCTTAACAGTTATCAGTATCTTCTTTTTGAGATTACATTAAAGATTTTAGCTAATTGTGTTTCACTGACTTTTTGAAATTTGTTCAAAGTGCAGTTTAATATAGTGCCCAGGGTGAATGTAATATATTGTGACTAAACTACATATCTCACTAAAATCCACGTATGCTTGAAGTCCAACTTTTTCTGAAATAAATTTACAAATTTTTTCCCCCATATTTGCTCATAGGTTTTATCCAGTAATGAAATTAATCAAGGAAAATATTAGACAAAAATTCAGTTTATTTTGTTGTTTTTTGATTCATAATAATATTTTCAGTTAATATTTGCAAGTATCATTACAACACAATTAGTGCCACAAGAATTCGATATAAACCAAATTTTTCGAACCTTCTGCAGTCGGCTAAAGGGTGACTGTGTTTGTGATTGTTAGCAGTTAGATTTAATATTGCTTGGAAAAAATACACATAAACCTCGAAAGTGTAAGGAAAACATAAAAAATCTATATATTATAGAGTGCAATAATGATAATATAAAAAAAGAAAATAGCTATGATCGGAATCGGGCTATCTTAGACATAGTAGTGCTATACACCATAATACTTAATTTTGTTACTGATATTAATTGTGAATTAAGAACAACTAAAACTGAAGTGAGGGTGAAAGGGCTGCAAGCATACTAGATGAAAGAGACCAACATGCCATTCCACATGTGTGTGTGTCCACTCGCACGTGCTGTGCTTGCTTGCAGGTGATCGGCATTGTGACGATGATACTGGTGCTCGTCACAAACGTCAAGTTCAAGACCATCATCCTCGACTTCCTGCCCAAGGAGATACGTAAGTCGCTGTCGTCAACATATATATACATACTGTATGCAGAGTGCAGCTGGAAAGCTTCGAAAATAGATATATATAAAGGGTGATATAGAATTCTGTTTGAGATATAAGAGGGAAGATTTTGGGGAATGTATTTCTGATACCGAATACGAAGAACCCTTCAATGTCGCTCGTTAAATCACAAACACCCCCCCCGCCCCTTTATTTTTCATTACTAAAAAAGGAGTAACCAAATTATCAATTGAAACCGTAAGGAATCTGATGCATTTTGTATCCTTGAATATAGTATAAATGTAAATTATCAACTAAGATTTCCTTATTGCGAAACTGCCAGGCTAACTGTTCTCGAAGGAACAGCTGAGGAAGTGTGTAGTGTGTATATGCTTTGCAAACTAACGCTCATCTCCAGATGTCCTATGTATTATACACATGAGTTTGCAAGCCCCGCAAAGAAGAGATGGGTTGTGTCTGAATTCACCGCCTTGCGCCCTTGTCCACTTACCCTTACGCCCTTCGCGAAATATATGCCCTTGTCCCCTTCGTGAAGAACTTTGCATCTCCGAATTCGGGCACCCTTATTCGTTTGTATCTCTATTATTGACCGATCGACGTGCGAGTTTCTGTTGTTTACACCGGAAGCCAAGATGGCAATACCGCCTGTTGGTTTGCAACATTTTAAAACTCAGTAACAAGCTACCTTAAGCCGTTGGATGACAGATTCATCGGTATTTTAATATCTGTGCTCAGTAATGTGCAACATTGATAGTGCATATTACAAGTTATGTCAATTCCAAATTATGCATAGGTCACAAGCACGATTTTAGTAAATTCTTAGAACATAATCTGGTTTTATTTTTAAAATTACTTAAATTGTTTTAAAATTATCCTTATTTTTTCACCTGCAGAAATAATTCTAAGTTAAATATTATTATTGAGTTTTTATGATAAATTTCAGTTAATCCGTAATTGTTCAAAATCAATTTCTTATTTATCGTCCTTGAAGATTAGGAACGAAACAGGTACATTTACATTGTGTTTATACAAATGTGTGTGTAAGTTAAAAAAAGTTACAAGCTGAAAATTTCAAGTTTTAGCTACAAGTTGACAACGCTAAAAATGGACGTGTATCATATTTAGCATGACTGGCTGATTTTTGGTTGCAGAAATAGTATTATGTAATGTGTGTTTGTTTGTGTTGTGCAGTGAAGATAATGCTGGCAGTGAGTTTGTTCATGACGGCCGTCATCTCGGCGCTTCTCATCTTCGGAGCTGCAAAGGTACGTCGCATCTACCCACAATGACATTGTCAGCTAGGTTGAAGCTTGTCACGACAAGCCTCTAAGCTTGTCAGCTTGCAGCAAGCCTAGCCAGGAAGCATGAATCAAGCTTGAATCAGGGTAACTAATTAGTCTCTACGTGTCCAGCTTGTAGCAAGCCTAAAAAGTAAAACTTTTTGCAAGCTTACCTTGGTAAGCTACAAGTAGCTATCATTCAAGCAATCTGCAAAGTTGTCATTAGCAAGTATTTGCCAGTCATGAGAAATGTGGCTTTAAACTAGCTTGAAATAACACGCCATAAGACCAGCTAGCTTGCTCGGTAAGGCAAATTCAAGTGAAATGGCAAGCTTCTGCAAGCTGACATGCTGTCTGGGATGTCTGACAGTACTACTCACTGTTCGCGCACCACCTCGGGTCGCGGGGTATGAGGAGTGGACGGGCAGGGCGGGGAGTGTGGAGCTTGGTGACGCCTCAACTACACGCAGTAAGGCATCTAGACCGGAAGTTTCTTGTACCACGCCGCTGGGAGTGCTACATCGGTACGGAAGCGAAACGTCGTCATGCATTTTGAGGGTCGTAGAATCGTTAATCATATAATTGCAAATATTGATGACGTGGCTAAACAAAAACGTTACGTGTTCACAGTAAACCACGCGACAGCAAGAGCCGCACACTACAACGGAGTGAATGTCGATGACTTTGATAGATTCGTAATTCGGCGGACGATTTTGGAGTTTTATGTTAATGAAAAACGCGTCTCCTTCACTGTAAAATTAATGCCTGTGATAAAGGATAAAATCCACTTTCCATGGGAAAACAACTTGGTTTTCGGCGGGAAAATAACCCAAAGCCGCAGGAAGATACTGTTTGAGAAACCTCACGCCGTATCTTGGCGCCACGACTATATAGTTGCATTGTAACAGCATAGACAAAGTGGCAAACAGACTATCTACATTGACGGAACATGAAAAGACAGTAATTTAACTTTTGGTAAATGCTGGCAAAATGACGACGTGTTCGGCATGCAAACAAACGTGAGTTCGGCATAGATTAAAAGCAGTTTTAGCAGAGAGTATTAAAGGATTTTTCGAAAATGCTATCCTCGTGTGTAAAGCCGGGAGAGTCAGTATTACTTTGATTAAGTGGGTTACCGAGAAGCTTGCCTCCGCCAAGTGTGTTAGTGTTAGATAATACACCTTATCATTGCGCATATATAGCCAAGCCACATACAACATACTCTGTGAAAGCAGATATGGTAACTAGGTTAACGAATCATTTAAAACCTCTTTTATTGTAAGATTAAATCATGAAAATGAGAGAAAGAAATGCCAATTAGTAGGTCAATTATCTTGTACAGTACCAGTTTTTGTTGCAAGTTCAATTGTTAGTAATACAAATTACAATAACTCTCCTGGTGCAGAACTGTACAAATATAGACCTACGGTGCCTTTATATGACAAAAATAACATAGATGAATATTCCATATTCAACAAATAAATGCAGCGAGTCCTTGGCACAAATAACATGCAATTAAAGACTACTAACAGCTGAAAACAAGTGGCATAAAATACTAATTAAACTTAATTAAAATGAAATAACCTTGCAAACAACATATATATATATATATATATATATATAGATAAGAAGTGATATATCACATTTAATTATGTGCCACGGGTCTATGTGGAAATAGTCGCTTTATAAATTGGCGGAATTGGCTAAACCTTAAGAGAAAGTGTACAAATTGGACGCCCATCTGACTGCTTTGGGACCTACCTTGGTCCATCTTACTCCGTACATGTGTGACCTGAACGCTATTGAGCTGGCTTGGGCGAAGGTCAGGCATGTGGTGCCCAAAGGAAATGTGCCCGGGCATTTATCTATTCAGAGGCTATGAGATATTACTCTTCAAGTGTTAGATACTGTAACCAAGACGGGGTTGGGATGGTACCGTGGCCATACGCAGAATGAATACTGGGGAAAGGACGGTATTGTGTCAGATGTCATTGATAGTATAGTTGTTCGTTTTGACGACACTAGAGATGCCTCCAGTGGATGTGACGAGTGCAGTTCGGACATTGAACAAGAGAATCTGGGCTCCACATTAGCAATACCGCTTCCTTGAGGCCCGTGCATGTTTTTGTTTAGTATAGTACTGTCGTACGTCGTGGCTGGCTTATCGCACCAACACCGCATACCTGCCAGGGCTTCAGAGCTGGCCCGAGGTCAGTATCTAGTGAGTGAATCTCCCAGGATGGGCTGTGATGTGAGGTTATGTTACATTATAGGCTATGTTTGGTTGAGTTAGATTAGGCTGACTTTGTATCGCATTTTAATTGCACGTAAGTAATTAGAAAACAGATACCATCACAAATGAACTTTAAACAGTACATCTTCAAAGAACAGGTTTCAACAGGTCGCTGCAAGACACAAGTTCAGACTTGATCTAACATGTCCGAACAAAAATCTTACTCGGTTAATATCGGATAATCCTCCCCCACTATACGACTTGTTCTTGAATTGTGTAGGTGTAGTAATTGCTTATAAGCCTTCCTGGCGTGGGAATCCCGATGGTAAAATCGCGATTATCGTCAAGTCTTTGGTATTTGGAGTTAATTCAGTAGAACACACTCAGGATACATGTGAGCTAATCTACTGTGTAAACGGCCTTCACGATGGCAAGCTCAATCTAATCACGTCGAGTGAGGAGCTTTGTGGCCTTTGTCTATAAAAAGCAGACGCCAAACTTACGCGTCCGTCTTTCTTCAACGCTGTAAAAAAACTTTATATGAATTATCTTACTCGTGCAACACTAGTAAAAGGTATTTATTCAGACGCACAGTAAATCATACAAAACGAGAGAAGTACAATTTTACTTGCTTCAGTTTTCAATCGCGTTTTGGCGTATATATAAACGGCTGAGCGGTTTCGTGTATGTATGTGTTATCGGGCGGCTATGTTATAAAACTGCAAACTCTAACGACATTATGTTTCCATATTGTGACTCGGAAGATTATGTATATATAATATTTTGTTTTTCATAACTAGAAAACTATTTTAATTTCCTTTTATAGTAATTAAGTTGAGTAAAAGGCCAGTTCCTGTCATTTTAATTAATTATATACCAATTTTTGCGGTGAGACCTTATGTAGCTAATGGTTGCGGAAATTCGCGTGTTCGAGTGATAAAAAATTAATCTTTTACAGTTATTTTGAGATCCGTTGTGTAGGCCTAGTGTAAAATGTTTGGGTTTATTTTTAAGGTGACGTTTTAAATATTGTCCACTACAAAATACAAAACTTTTTAAATATATATTATTTTATACGGGAAACTTTATGTTTCATGAAATATAATCATGGTTTAAATGCGATCCTGTGTGTCACATATTTATCGTTCATTGTGTAGTCATTTCCCTCAACTATTAGTCATTTAAAGAGAAGTTACAGCGGCACATACTAGGAAATTTCACTGTAAATTTAATTCATTAGGCATTAATTATTGGAACAATGTGTTCGTGTTGTACACAAGACCATGAATTCATTATAAACACAAGAAGATGTAAATTTCCCAGTTTCCTGCCAAATACACGTTGAAAAAGGGGGGGGGGTGGTAAAATATGTTCAGTGGGGCTATGTTAAATCTCGAGCATTGCCGAGTAAATGAGGCTTCATAACGTTTGTGCACTTGGAATACCACATTAAACACTCGTCAATAACATTGGTTGATTCCCATCGATACGAACTCTCAGCCGAGATCTACAAACTAGCCGAGGAACTTATAATCAACAGCAAAGNCGAGCATTGCCGAGTAAATGAGGCTTCATAACGTTTGTGCACTTGGAATACCACATTAAACACTCGTCAATAACATTGGTTGATTCCCATCGATACGAACTCTCAGCCGAGATCTACAAACTAGCCGAGGAACTTATAATCAACAGCAAAGTGTCCGGAAAGAGGGCACAAGAGGGGCTTACAATCTCACTAGGGACCGCCAAACACTTTACAAGAAGCGCCACAACAAAACAGTCTACATTAATGTTCATACTTTGGTGTACGTGTTATAAATGGACACCGATAATAATTGTAAATAATACATATTGTTTTTATTGGTACATACGATAAGTGTTTTGTGTTTAATATGAGCGTAGGAAACAATGTGTGTGAGTGTAAATGCGGACGTAATTTATTTCCACCCTAAATGTTGGGAAGGAAGACTTTTAGCAGCAGCAAGAGTGCCACATGTGTACATGGTTCACTTTTAAATAAATGCTTTCTTAATAAAGCCTTCTTCAATTTGTCTTCTCCGCCAGCTGTGTGCGACAATCTCTGAACCTGAAGTTATTGCAAACGTGAGCCAACTTGGCTGTGATATCAGGGACGCAGCTAAGAGTAGGACGAGTTGCTGGTCACAGGGTTACATTTATGATACTAAATAGCATTTTACACTCCAAGACTGCTTTAGGGCTATGCTCTTTAGAACCTTAACAACTTGTGTATCGATTAGTGTTATTGTAGCCAATTTGAAATAATAAAACATTTTTTTCGCAAAACAGCTAAATCAAAAAGCAAAAAATAATTTTTTTTCGAAAAAATTTTATGATAGTTAGAAATGTAAACCAAACGAATCACGCAGNATCAAAAAGCAAAAAATAATTTTTTTTCGAAAAAATTTTATGATAGTTAGAAATGTAAACCAAACGAATCACGCAGGTTGAAACAAAAGAGTTTTCGTGTGATTACTTTCGCTGCATGTGAAGCGTATGGCTATAATATTTAGTTCCCTCTTTCTTTGTATAGCGCTATAGGCCATATAAAATTGTGAGTGAGCCCTTAGTTAAATACTCCCAATTACCATCTCTTCCTCTGCCAATTTTCAGCAGCATTTTAAAANAATTGTGAGTGAGCCCTTAGTTAAATACTCCCAATTACCATCTCTTCCTCTGCCAATTTTCAGCAGCATTTTAAAATTTTAGTTTTGAGTTTCTTTGGCTAGGGTCTCGACCTGTAACTGCCCCTCTCCCCACCAAACAATTTGAAACTGTTTCATTGCGGCACTGGTTCTGATAATAGCAAAAACCCAATGCCAAAACGCAGATTTACGGTTATCAAATACTATCAATTCGGCAAAAAAATACCTGGCTGGTAACTATAATTTTGCGGGCTTGCAAAAAGTGTGTGCTAGCATTTCGCTTAGTGTAACTTCAATGTGTTAGTACCAAAAGTTTGGCAAACCCAGCGGCCAGCACATTCAGCAAGGTATCTGTCCTCGGTTGTCGAAGTTACTGAAGACTCACACTCGTGTAGCGAGAGACCACACCAGAGATGGTTCTTCCCGGGTCCCGCCACCTCTTAGCTTGTGTGAACAGCGTGTGTCAACACGTGATCCTGCATGCAGCTTCGTACTGCCCTCGGGAAGGAGCATCTACCTCCTGCCTGGCTTCTTTAAACCTAAACTCCAGTGGTGTTTCATAACATTCTACTTTCTCAGTCCATGGATAGCTTTTACATAACCTCTGTTGGTCTCTTCTTCGTTTATATGAATTTGGATTTTCTTGCTTAAACGCAAAAGCTAAGGTTTTCAATGCAGAATGAAACACGTCAATTCCAGTGAACACTGTCGACGCCACCCTACAGTTACACGAGCATCTCATTACTGTAGTGCCGCAACATTTATTGACTTTGGTGTGATAGCCAATAGGAATGCAGGATTTCATGCGTACCTCATCAATTTCAATTCCCGGTGAATCATTCTTGGAAGGTACAGGTGGAGAATAGTTCACGTTTACTCATAAACTTCTTCAAAGCCACGTTCTTCACCAAAACTACAATTTCTAGTAGAAAATAACGTATTCTTAAAACAGTTGTTATGTGTTAAGCATTGGTCTTCGTAGGCGCCCCTGACTACAATAACGGGGTTCCGTATTCCTCTAGTGCCTTTCGCAGCGCCGCGAGAAACATTCCGCCCTCATAGTCATACTGTGCACAGCCGTGTAATTTGTTTTGCATTGAGACACGGAACAACTTGCCATAAATTACTTTCAACATTATTGTATGCATTACATTTCATATAATCCCCCCTCCCACACATAAACCTATATATATATAATTTATATTAAATTTGATAAATTAATAAACTGTATTGAGTAAAAAGCGAGCAGTAACTGCTATACGAGTCGAAAGTTGGCCAGTTCATGTATGGGTTTACAGTGATTGCCAGCATACGTCGGACAATAGTTCTAGTTTTAAAGGTCCGTAATTTGCAACTAAACTACTTACTTACACTAGCTACTATAAAAATTTTATCACCAAACTGGGAAATTTTATTTAAGTGGAAATTGTACTAACGCCATGGTACAGACAGAGAAACTAATAAAACGTGATTGCACGAATAGAATGTTCGAGCCAACTGCAGCACACGAGGAAGGCGCGTTTAGTATCTCCTGGACCCGCCTTGTTTCTCGATACAACCAAACACATGATGGTGATTTGTTGCAAATTGTGCTCTAAATCAAGAACTCTTCGACATAAAGGAAGCTGATCCCATATCTGGTCTCACAAATGTTCGATGGACGACAAGTCAGGTGAACGGGTGGGCCACATAACTGTTTAAATATGAAGGGGACAGTGCTGGGAAGCCTGAGCTGTGTGCGGGAGAGTGTTATCTTGCTGGAAACTGGCACATACAGGTAACACAGAGCAGGTGACACATGAGCCCGTAGTACTTCTTCAGTATAAGGCCGGGTATTCAGTGACCCTTGTTCTACTGGCAGCAGGGAACGACCATCCTCATACCACAACAAGAGTAGTGGCTGTTCAAGTGAGACAGATACTTTAGCACCGAACTGAGTTACTCAAGGGCTATGGCACCACGATATCCATTTCTAAAGGAAAACTTGATTCATCGCTAAGGCACGTAGCATTACACGTCGCTCTTTGCTGACAATACCGCAGAGAAGGCGTCGTCGAGTTGTTACGAACAGACCACAGGGATGACACAATTTTCTACGCTGCTCATCTGTAAATGATCCTAGCTGAGAAATGGGGCTGTAGAGAAGCTACCACTTGTCGCTGGATGGTGAACAAATAAATCCTCTCTGATACTCAAACGGTTGTTCTTCTGGTGATCTGTTGGTGTCACCCATACNCCACAACAAGAGTAGTGGCTGTTCAAGTGAGACAGATACTTTAGCACCGAACTGAGTTACTCAAGGGCTATGGCACAACGATATCCATTTCTAAAGGAAAACTTGATTCATCGCTAAGGCACGTAGCATTACACGTCGCTCTTTGCTGACAATACCGCAGAGAAGGCGTCGTCGAGTTGTTACGAACAGACCACAGGGATGACACATTTTTCTACGCTGCTCATCTGTAAATGATCCTAGCTGAGAAATGGGGCTGTAGAGAAGCTACCACTTGTCGCTGGATGGTGAACAAATAAATCCTCTCTGATACTCAAACGGTTGTTCTTCTGGTGATCTGTTGGTGTCACCCATACCTTACTCGACGTGTGTGCGTACCTTCACGTGTCTGTTGCTCCCAACACAACCTGGCTGTGGAGTTGGAGTGGCAGAGGTGACGATCAGCCCTATTATCTTGCCTATTTTAAGACGCAGTTAGTTGTTGTTGCTGCTGTCTCGTATGGCTTCACGGCATGCCCATCACTCAGAAATAACGCATGACAATTATCGTGCGTGACAAATCACACCATTTTTGTAAACAGCTTATAAAAAATGGATGCGTTTACTACTTAGTATTCTACGCTTGGCTCGTTTAAGTGAATGAAAGCTGTGTTCTCATGTGTGCTACGTTTTGTTTACCAGCAAACAAATAAACACAAAAATATCGCGATGTCGGAAATTGCATATAATTTATTCGTCTGTAATCTGAAACTGTGGTCACGATCTCGGCCACTCAGCATATAATGATGACTAATTATTTTGTGTTGCAAATCTTAAAGTCGTATTTGTAATTACGCTGTAAACATGCTATTTATTTATATTGGGAAGTGCAAATATATCTTAATTTAACATATGTAAAATATTGTACATTAATTTTACATATATTAGATTTAGACAGTTTTATTTTAATTGATAATTATTGCGTTATAAGTGGTAAATATACGTGATTTTCTATGACCTTACAATCTAAATTAGGATTAGTGAAAAATCACAGTTAAATTCAACTACTGGAATAAGTGAAAATAGCTCCACTTAGTACTGGTGGAAAATCACTGGATGTTTCTGTAAAACCAATTTACTGAATAAGTGACGGCCAACTGTGTGTTGCGAATTAAATATTTTTGTTATTGAATTTAGCCAAATCATTACGAGAAACATATTTCCGATAGTCACAGTTTATAATGTGAAATTTAACGAAGAAAAATTTCGCAGTGCTCAAGATTTGAACACACAGCATCACGCTTCTAGAACTTTACTTTACCAACCAAGCTACCAAGCTTTAAATTGTATGCCCTTACTTAATGATTTTATTATAATGGGTGACATTAGGATTGTTAGAACAGATAGCACGTATGAATACACTCACATCACATATTGAATGCAGTTTAAACCTTCAAATCGTGCACTATGATGATTACGGGAAAACTAAATGAAAGAAGTTAAAACGCAATGAAAGACAGAATGGTTATGTTACCTGGTAAAATGGTATTATAAAATATGGAACTAACATTAAAAAATATGTTATTTTAAATTTGGTTTTTTAGCTTATGCGTTGTTATTTGAAATATGTTGTTAAACTAATACACCAGCGAACAAAATGGTTGATGAATCAGTAGAAATTGTCACTAGATCAATAAGTGAAGGAAAATTGAAATTTTTTACTAATTCATCAGTTAAATTGACCGAAGTTACTGTTGAATAAGTCAGGTGCTGTTAACTTATTTAAACACTGAACTTATCACTGATTTAGATTTAGAGTGTACTTGTTTACTTATTTAAGGTTTACTCGTTTTACGTAGGACAGAGTTGCATAACATAAAAATTACTAAATTTCAGCCGTCTTCAACTCACTGTAACTCTTATAATAAGGCTGTACAAAAGAAAAGATTTATACTAGTAATGAGCAGCTTGCTTAGCTAATGGATTAACTGGCTCACCATAGGACTCCAGTGCCGCAGTTCTCAAGTAGCCCACGCGAGCGGAGTAAAGAAGCCGAGTTCACTGTTCACTTCCAAGACTGTTCCTACTCTAAGGTGGACCATTAGGAAACTGTGATAAATCACTGGTTCCCAACTATAGCCCATTCACGGTTACTTATAACTTTTGTGAATCCCTGAAAAATTTCTACTTTCACGATATTCCTCTGTCTGGTGAAAACTATGCTTAACAAGTCCATAAAATTACACCAAAGGGACAGTGCACCGCATTTATGCGCACTGAGTGTAATGACATAACAATTTTTTCAGGCAACACAAGCACACCTATTTTCTTCCTGTTTTTATTAATATTAATTATACATGAAATAATATATTTTATAATGAGATTATAGGTAAATGTTCAATTCAACTAATAATAATGTCCTTTATGTTATCACAGTTTCAAAACGCTTGGAATACGTTGTATATTTCGAAATAATTAAACTTCTGATACGTGAGGTGATTTTTCAAAGGTTAGATGCAAAAAGTTGAGTAAACCGCGAAATGACTACAATGAGCGCCTGCAGGATAGCAGCGGCGCGGGACAGTAGTGCGGGTTGCCGTCCTGTCAGGCGCCGTGCTGTGACGTGCTTCTGGAGACGTCGAAGGACGAGCATCTGTGGAAACACGGCGCAGCAACTGTGCCACGCCGACAACAGTTAGTCTCGTCCTCACACGCTGTGTCCCAATATTTCACTTCCATTCCAGAAGCACAACTTTATAAAACACCATTAGACAAGTTTAGCTATTTGCCCTACTCTACAGTGCATACGTCAAATCCGAACTACCTACGCAAATTTTTGCCACAAACAGCATAACGTTTACTTTAAAATATAAATAATTTCCTGCAAAAATATTAAATACTCGTAAAATGTAAATTTAATATAGTAAGAATTTATTAATTGCACTGGAACTGAAGTTATGACACGAAAACGAATAATTTCGGTGGAAGAGGAAGGACTATAGAAAGTTCTCACAGGGAACGAATTTCTGTAACATAAAATCAAGTACAGAATTTGATATACTTAATATAATATTATGTGATTTTATATATGTAGACTGTAAATTTTAATTAACAAAATAATTACGTACGGCAATAGTTTGCGCAGCGTACACTTGTGGAATAAAATTATTTAACTGTTCCACAAATAATGACGTATAGAAACCAAAACATTTCTACATAAGAAAAAATAAAAACTTTTCTTAACTGTAATCAAATATCATCTTCTTAAATAAAAGTCCTGTTAAATTTTTTTAAATAATTCCTTATTCAGTATTATATACATTTTAATATAATGAGCTGTTGACAATAATATTTAGTTAATTTTAAGGTAATTACTTTGGCATATTTACTGATGTGGATTCAATACAAAATTTCTGCAAAAAATTTACAGTTTTAAAATTGAAAACAATTTCAAGAATGTATTAACTTTTGCTGTGTATGATAGTTAACAGCATTATAATATATTTTTAATAAATATTACCTTAATCGAATTTGATTAAGTAGGGGAAATTCAGTTCTTTATTTATTGTGGCGGAAATTGACGCAATGCAAGACGTTTCCATAGTCCTCAAGTTGGTGTTCGGTTAAAAGCGAAGAGTGTAACGAAGTGCAGCACGTGCGTAGGGCACTGCATTATATTTCGCAATAGGCCGCGGTGGTGTAGTGGTTAGACTACTTACCTCCCTCCAAGGTGAACCGAGTTCGATTTCCGGCGGGTTGCCACCGGATTTTCGCACGTGGGAATCGTGCCGGACAATGCCGCTGGTCAGAGAGTTTTCTCAGGGATCTCCCATTTCCGCCACCCTTGCATTTCAGTGCTGTTCCATACTCACCTCACTTCCCTCATCGGCTCCTAACAACTCGATGATAATAACCGTCCAAATCTATTCACTCACTCACATTTCATTCTCGCACTCGAGAGAACCTGGGTTACATTCTCTGCCCTGACACTCTCATTTCCATTTTACATGCTCTACCGATATCACTCCATGCGAATACTGGTACACTTTCTTATTACAGGTCATGGCTGATTCCGCGTTCCTGTTTCTGGCACAGAGCGGGAGCACCCGCAGGAAACCCCAATACTCCATGAAAGTGACCTTCAACTCCCATTCCTTCCATTTCACTCATTTAAGCAAAATGAGTCTTACCAAAATCCTTCAAGTAGCAGAGTTTTAATAGCAGAGTAAAAATAAATAACACAGTTACAAATAAATAAATTGCGACAATTCAACTACCCCCTGATACGAATTGGAATGCAAGATAATTTACACCCAAAATGGTGAGAAATGATTCAACAAACTGTTTGTTTTTTTTTTCTTTATCTCCGGCGATATTTGGTTTTTCTTTCTCGTAATCTACCCCTATCAAAGATACAAGCGTTATAAAAATACAAAATAAAAATACAAACAGCCAAATCGGCTTTAAAATACATTATGATTATGATTTTGGTTAAGAAAATTACACGAAGTTACATTTAATAATGGGCTCCCATAGCAATACATACTTAACCAGAATATTTTATACAATGCCCTCATCAAACATGGCAGGATATGCCTTCTGCCAAGTTATAATGCTCTCATCACGAGGTCTCTATCCATTCACTCTCCCAAGACGAAAGAAAATCCCTTTTATAGTCGGGAAACACGTTGACCAGAGTATTGAGGAACATCCCAGAAAGTTTCTTTGGTTCGAGTCCAGAAACATTCAAATCTGAATGACGTCGAAGGTGGCGTCGGACGGTTGCTAGACACCATCCACACACATAGGAAGGAAGGGAGCATCGACGGGGTGAGGGGTAGGGGCAGCCTCAAGCCTCCACGCCGACAGTCTGCGCTCGCCTGCCAAGCCACGCAGCTACGTCGGTACCAACGTCCTCATCGACTTACGCCGAACGGGTCACCAACAATGTAAGCCTCAGCTCCGTCGTCGATCTATCCCCGTGTTGGGACGTACAGTTATCTGCGCTGATATTACTGCTGGATGTACGGTGTTCCAGCACCGTCACACTTGTCCTCCGTCTTCAATAACCTCGCTGGCGACGAGACGGTTATTTGTACCAAGCTTGGCTTCCAATGGACAAATGCCATGACGGCTACCATACTAGCTTTTATAACAATCGCTATGGCAGACCTTGCACAAGCTATTATGGAATCTGGTACTGTGTAATATGGCCATCTCTACTATTATCCATGGCTGGTTCCGTGCTAGTTTTCGTATCTGGCCAAGCACATTGTATTTTCGAAGTGTAGGACACTCCCCGTGGCCATTACTGGAAACGAGTTGATAAAAAACCGAAAAGGATCCTCCATCTTAATTACGCGCCCATGAGGTTGAAACTCATTCAAATTGCTTGAAATAATGTATTTAGAAATAATATTATCTATAACATATTCTTAATAATAATGTATAGCATGCTAAAGACTTTAAAATATTACTCAAATTATTGAACATTAATTGAAACTTTTTCTGAAATACACATATAACAACATCACGGTACTAAACAACTAAGCTTCGGGTGTGGACACATGGCGAAATGGCGAGGTTTCCAATCATTGACGTCCATTAAATGTTTGACATCAGTGCAGAACTCCGTCGGACACACTTTTTTACTACTGCATACGGATTACAACTTTAGGTTAATAAATTACAACGTAGTGAATTATTATTAAAATTGTGAGATTAATATTAAACAAATACCCTCGTGACTTCACAATATCATTCTCAAACATTGAAAACACATAGTTCTGCGTTAAATTGTTCCAATGACCAACTGTAATAATGGCATATTAACGTGGTAGCGTATACAATATGCGTACAAAAGTTACTGTACATATATCAGCAGTTCTAAACGTGAAGATCATATTGACTACGAACCTTACTCTCACCTGCGCACCTACAGAGAGTGTATAATAGTGAAAGTACGCCAACTGCTATCGTGTAGAGCATGTGCTTCACGATACAATGTTTCGTACAAGCTCGGGCAGAAGCTTCTACGATGCCTGTTAACCCGAGACTGCATGCAAGCAGCTATGGAAATTTCTACTTGTCACATGAAACTTGCTACCACACACGTTCAAGTGAGTGCATTTGTTTTGATTTTGCTTCTGCAACTGTAGTTCAGTAATGGACTTCACTCACCACTTTTGCAGCACTCGTATATGCACACAGCCTAATTATTGTTCTGTTGTAATAAGTGCATTTTTCTGTTAAATAAATACTGATGTTTACCATAATTTTCACATTTCTTATAGCTTCAGTAACCAACATATTCGCAGTTTTTATTTACTATTTACTCAAATCTTCTTAAATAACATTATTGCTGTTTCTCAGAACAAAATAAGCAAAATTACAACTATCATCAATCCCACACTCCGCCGCCCTCTCTCTGATTGCAGAAATTCCCATCTTGTAGGAAACCTTTGCGTGAAAATTTCACATGGCCAATAGCGAAAACGGCGAGTAGTCGGCTAAACCTTCCGTATAACGCTCAATATGAGCGGTGATGCCAGTTAGCTTGATATGTAGCAAGTAACTTGCATTGTGCCTCCAAAGTTTATGTAGAGCCGTGTTCCAGTTAGTGGCCGTGAAGCTCAGCACTTCCTCGCCCATCAGATGAGCATCCGAGTTAGCGCTCGTCTCCAGTCAAACATGGCACGTACAATAACGCTACATAAATGCCATAAAACATATCATAAGAAATAATGTTGTTTACAACTGGCGTAACAACAAATTATTTGGACAAAATAGGCATTGACTTCACCGCTGCAACTATGGGGTAATTCATGTCGCCACCGCGTTTGAAAAAAAAAAAACATCTCGTAGACGTGAAAGTCGATTCTAGAAACAGGAGAAATGGCTTTGCTAATATTACTAATTAAGACGCGAACAATAATTTTCATATTTATATTTACTTCGACACTTTTTTAACTCTCCGATGTATATATGACGTCTTGCATTCTGGTTGTGTGGCGCAAAAAAAAAAAAACGTACTAAAAGAAAGTGAAGGATGGTCATTCCTAACGCAACGCCATGTTGTGATAGTTCTTAAAGAGTGTTGTAGACGCTAGCATTCAACTGCGGGTATTGATTCCATGCTATAAGGTGATGTGTGAACGCCATGCGAACTGTAGACGGGTTGTTATAGTCGGTTCACGACGGGAAGAAACTTTTGAAAATCAACATTTGAAAAAACACCCTAGCCGTTAGCTACATGCATATAACATTACAAGCAGCGGCGAGCGTGGATACAGTTATGCCGTCAGGTTGCCAGCACAAAGAGAGTAAATAGTTCCAAAGTTTTAACGTATTTGTTAATTTANGGATACAGTTATGCCGTCAGGTTGCCAGCACAAAGAGAGTAAATAGTTCCAAAGTTTTAACGTATTTGTTAATTTATCGCTTACAAATAGGTGTCGAAAAGAATTTTATCGTATTATGCCAATTATTAATGACGTGATGCTAACGTATTTAGATTTCAACGTCTTTTGCATAGTTACATGATCTCGCTCAAGGTGAAAGTAGAGCGGCCATTTGTTTACTAACCAGCGTTCCTTGTGTTGTTCGCTGGGTGTGGTCGACACACGTGCCAGAGAATTTGTGGGATTCTTGTTTAACCTATCGGTTGTTTTATTTACTAATATCCGCTCTTTATTATTTGGTTTTTCATAACGTATGATTGTAATTTGTGATAACTTTCTCGTACAGATTCCTTTTGCTTCAGTAACCTGTATAAGAGATTACTCGTAGTGCGTTCTAACGTGTTTAATATTTTTAAAATTTATTTCAGGTTTGCTTAAAATTTTATTTACTGTATTTTACGTTGTATGTTGCGGTAGTTTTTGTGTGCAGTCATGAGTTCTAGCAAGGTGAAGAACAGAGAAGTCACCACTCAACGTCAACAGGACATCATTAACCTCACCGAATCGTTGTATTCCCTATAATTAGGCGAGGGGAAATGAAACACTTCAACGTCGTGGAAAGAGCGGCAGAAATGTTGAAACTCTCTAGATCCACAGTGCTAAGGTATGTTAAAATATATGTAGTATTAACCATTGCGTTTGCAAGTTGTGTGTGTTAGGTCAATTATGTTGGCCTACGAAATGTGTTTACAACATTTGTTAATAACTTGATAACGTCGTCGAACGTTGTCTACGTGTCTTTTTAACATTTTTTGGGTAATTATTAAGTTTAGGGGCTTTTCTGTAAAAAGTAAGACTAATTCACGGAAAATGGTATATTTCCACTCTACTAATGATGCGGAACACGAATATACGAGGGGCATTAACGTCCGACTAATTTCGTAATATGTGCCCACCTAACCTAACAGAACCTAACCCCACGATGGGTGAATCACTATTTCACATTTTTAAACTAACCTAGGATTGTTGGGTTTTACACTAACCTGGGATTTTTGGATTTTACACTAACCTAGGATTGTAGGGTTATGTAGACTCAAATGTGAGTGTATGAATCACCTAACCAAAAGGTGGTATTACAATGTGTAATTAAAAATAAAAACTACTTTGTGTTGGAATTTGTGTACCCCTGCGAGGGATTCTTCATAAACAACCCAATATATACAGTGGAAATTTATTATAAAGACAACTGACAATGGTAAGGAAAATTGCCTCTATAGTGAGTTTGTTATAGTCAATTAATTTTATATAGGTTATGGAGAGATGGTGCATTTTAAGATTCTGAAGAAGGAGCTTGTTTTGTATTTATAAGTTACATTGCGGCATTAATTGCCATTGTTATACGTCACTAAATAGATTACAGTCGATATAACTGGAACTTCCCCTACTATTAAACATATCTGTATCACTTCACTAAACATGAGAGGACATCGTAATCGATGAAATCGCAGTCATAATCTTTTAAGAAAACAATTGTGTATTAATGCATTTCCCCAACACCACTGTTCTACAGCCATTGTCTTTTAGTTATTGTAAATTATCAGTGTCATATTTTTCACTTTCAGTGCTACATAGCCAACCTAATTTGCATAATTTAAAAAGGACCATAATTCAGTTACTGGGTCAACTACAGTTACTGATACCAAAAACATACAAGGGTTTGTTTACAAATGATGTGTGACAATGTGATATGCTCTGCCGTGTGTTAGTTTAGGTTAGTTTAATAGGTGGCAGGTATTGGTTACTATATAACCCTACAATCCTAGGTTAGTTAAAAAATGTAAAATAGTGATTCACTCATCGTGGGGTTAGGTTCTGTTAGGTTAGGTGGGCACATATTACGAAATTAGTCGGACGTTAATGCCCCTCGTATATTCGTGTTCTGCATCATTAGCAGAGTGGAAATATAAGATTTTCAATGAATTATTTTTATTTTTACAGGAAACCCTATAAACTTAATAATTACCAAAATAAAACGTTAAAAATACACGTAGACAACGTTCGACGACGTTATCAAGTTATTAACAAATTTTCTTTATGTTCTTGTAAACACATTTCGTGGGCCAACGTAATTGATCTTAACACACACAACTTGCAAACGCAATGGTTAATACTACAGATATTTTAACATACCTTAGCACTGTAGATTTGGAGAGTTTCAACATTTCTGCCACTCTTTCCGCGACGTTGCAGGGTTTCATTTCCCCTCGCCTAATTAGTGAATACAACGATTCGGTGAGGTTAATGATGTCCTGTTGGCGTTGGTGACTTCTCTTTTATTCACCTTGCTAGAACTCATGACTGCACACAAAAACTACCGCAACATACAACGTAAAATACAGTAAATAAAATTTTAAGCAAACCTGAAATAAATTTGAAAAATATTAAACACGTTAGAACGCACTATGAGTAATCTCTTATACAGATTTCAAAAGCAAAAGGAATCTGTACGAGAAGGTTAGCACAAATTAAAGTCATACGTTATGAAAAATCAAATAATAAAGAGCTGATATTAGTATAAAAAAACCGATAAATGAAATATTAGGTTAAACAAGAATCGCACAAATTCTCTACAGTACGGCCATCCGGGGGCTTATGAGAGATTGGCGTTGCCATGTTAATGTTGTTGGATGGACTCCTTGAATGTTGACACATTTCATTGCAAAGTATTGTGTCTATAATATGTAATCAAAGTGAAAGTTTTTCTCCCCCACCCAATCCCCCAGTCAAAATCAAACCTATATATACACACACACACACACACACAGAGAGAGAGAGAGAGAGAGAGAGAGAGAGAGAGAGACACGCACACGAAACATCTCATTTTTAATACTCACATTTTGGGTTTATATAATGAAATGTTTTTCGCTTGCATCACATATTCTTTTGTGAGAAATTCTCAAAATTAAAAACTTTACGCTTGTGGAATATCCATTACTAATATATACATTACTTTTATGATGGGTACGTGCATGTACGAACACATGTACACACACACAGTGGAATGTAAACATTGCATGTAAACATTGCCATGTGACTGCCACATGGCAATGTTTGTTTACCCTTTGGCAGAAGGATACGAAATGGGCTTGAAAGTAGATCTTTAGCAGGGCTTCAAGAAAGTCTCTTCCAGTCATGAACCGACTATAGTCTCTGTGCAGGAACCACGCGACACTGGAAGTAGATTGTGTGCCCGGTATATCCACGGACATCTGCAGCGAGCTAGTCCCGGGCGCTCGTGCTACTACTAAGCAGTGCAGGCTGCGTGAAACCACTTGCTTGATTCTCTTCCTACACTAATGCAATGTGTTATGGACGGGAGGTGAGTCAAGGCTGAGCTCCATACTGCTGCGAGGAGAGGAAACGCCAGCATCGCAGCAGACTGCCATTACCGCTACTGGGGCCATGGCTGCCTCCCCAAGTATACCTATACCTACAGTCAACTAGCGAACCGGCCCGGCTTCGCCCAGGTACAATTGGGAAAAGACAATTCATTTATGTGAAAACAGAATTATAAAATTATACTATGTTGGCCTAGGCTTATATCTGATTACGGCAACCTAATATTACCTTTTAGCCCTCCAACTATTTCTGTGCAAGAAATCACGTCAATCGGTTGCTCGGTTGCGACGTTGCATTGTTATTCCGTTTGTGAACTTTTCATTTTCCATTAAGAATTTCCCCAAAGGAATAAGATATTTTCTCGGGATAAAAAGAAACCTATGTCACTTCCCGGCCCTCCAGCTATCTCTGTGCAAAAAATCGCGTCAATCCGTTGATCCGTTGTGACGTGAAAGAAGGACAAACAAACTTTCTCAAATATTAGTTAAGGATTCACGGTTTATTCACACTTTTTGAACCAGACATTCGAAAAATCAGCCCATGTATGCCACACGTGGTTGTCTCCTAAATACGTCATGTATTACAAGCGTTTTATACCTGGGTTAAGATCAAAATAACTTGTCTTTTTATTCTTAATTTGAAATTCTACTTACATTCAATCTGTAAATTGTAATATTTTATTTATATTTTATATGAAATAAACGGGGAGAAAAAACATGTGTTGGTATTACCTAGTAATAATTAGTTCTTATGAAAGATTTATTACATGGAGTGTGCACGAATGCGATGCGCCGACTCTTTGGTATAATTTTATAGACTCGATTAAGCTTTGTTTGCATGAAGCGGCGGAATATCCTGGAAGTAGAACTTTAGCAGGTCTTCAGAAAAGTTGGAAGTAACCGTGAACGGACTAACATGAGGGAAGGAAAAGTCGGGATGTGTGTGGGATACGGCTGTGTGTTTGACGTGAACACACATACGTTAGCGGGTAATACTTTATTTGTATTATGGGGATAAAATTGAAGAAACTTAATTTATATTTGGCTTGTGTGCTTTAAATCGACATATGCATGCTAAATATTTCGTTTGGCATCAAGATCAGCGCCATGACATCGGAGTCACGAGATATACTGACCGGGAATTTCCACCCACGTCCAACATTGCTGTCAGTCGTCTCGGACCCCCACCAATGCCTGGCGCATGCGCACCACCAACTCGAGGTCATGTCCGCATCGTATTCGTACACCAGATCAAACCAGCCACATGAATTTCAATCGTGAAGTGATATTATCGGAATGGTTCGCCTGCGAACATCACAGCGCTGTTTGAGTCGTAGCAACCCAAGTGCCGGTCTGTATTTACGTGAGAAGAAGCAAGGGCTCCGGAAAAATCTCTCCACGGCAAGAATGTTGTCTAGGGCCGCTTGCATATCAAAGAAAAGTAACAGAAAGGTTTCTTGTGAAAATACTAGTGAGAGGGAGGTGGAAATATATTTATTTTAATTTGATTGGCCCTAGGTTGTAACAAGAGCGTATTGCAACGGAGGTCGTGCTGTTGTCTGCTTTCTTTCATATATGACTGTCCTTTTGTTTTATATCATACATATAAAGTGCATCGTAAATTACCAAGAAACCTCTAAAGCTTCCAACGTTTGATATTTGTAAATGGCGGGTTTAGCTTTGTTTCCGTGTTCGGAAAACAGTAGATTCAATGTATTTCAGATATGCGATGATGCAAGAAATACGGGGTTTCCTTTTTTTATTGCACGAGATGATGCACTACGAATCATGCACAAGTGAAACGAATGTACGATAATGAACGTTGAGTTGTTGAGGGGCCACGGCGTGCAGTGGTCAGTCCAAAATGGCCGAAATTTCACCCCCTTGGGCATTCATTAAAGAGGTTTGAAGTATATATTTATGTACTAAATACATACACTCGTCGGCAATTTTCTTTATAATAAAGGTTTAAAATAGTTTTGTAATACACTTAAGTATGGACTCTTTAATTTTAATGAAAGGGTAAACACTTCTATAAATCTAAACCGATAATATATTTGTTAATATTTTGAGTTAATACATTTAATTTTAACCTATCTAAACCTAATCTAACCTAACTATCTCTAAATACTGTATATAATACTATAAAAACCCAATCATGAAAAAAATACCTAAAGGGCCTCTAACTCAATACCAAAAAAAAAACAAATACATTCTGAGTAGAGGAAAACAGTGGTTTCTGGAGCAACGCAGTGGAACTCACCCAATAGAGTGACCCGTCGTACTCGCAGCCAAATTACAGCATTTTAAAGACGTGGTTTTTCCCTGGGTGTGCCTGTTTCTCTCGCGATTCCATTCCACCATTGCTCCATCTCCAACTCGCTTTACGCCGTTCGGCACTGAAGTACCTACTCAGTCTTACTAATACTGTAATTATCTAGGTGGTTTTGTGTGTCGTATGTTCGGGGTTTATTAAGAAATTTCAAAACTTGTTAGTGCATTATTTCCCTCCTTTATGCACTATTTCTTCACATAATGTACAAATTAACGTTTCTGTTCTCCTAATTACCAGTGGGCATGGCTTTGATATTATTGTGGAACTGTAAGTATCACAACCATGTTACCACTGTGCCAGTTATTATTCTAACACATATTCAACAAAATTCAGCTAATATGAGCAACCACCAAATAAAACACTAGACTTGTCAAAAGGTATTTAGTAATGTAGTTATTTTTCTCCCATATTCGCTAACAAGTAGTCTCGTCAGTGTTAGTATTGAAATACTGTACATACGAATATGGGGAGGGTTGTTTTTCATAAATGTGTTTGGAAAATGCTCAAGTTTCTACGAAGCAGTAAACAGCTATGTTGTTGGGAAGAGGGTATGAAGTGAGAGGATACGGTCAGTAGAATGACGTGGTTGAAGGAGTACGTGGCAGAGTGCTCATTCCAGCTGCGCAGTAACCATCTTTGTGTTTCGGCGTCGAACTGTCTCTCTGCCTACACAGCCACGTGGCTTCCATAAAAAAAATGATAACTGCTTATTTTTTACATAATGGCATTTAAAAATCATAATTTTAGTGTTTTGGGATACACAAATAATAAAACTAACACATCGGAGTAACATCATTCACATTGAAATAGATACCATGAGTTTCTTCAAGAAATTATTGCACGCTATGACTATTTCTTGAAATGTCTTAAAAATGAGAAAAATATAAATATATTTGGGAATATTTTGAAGTGGTAGGACTCAATATTTCTTAAAAATAAATTTAATTATTAATACTTACAATAAGTTAACAACGCATGAGATCTGGTTCATTTTTATTATATTTTATGTAAATATTTTTGTTTATTTTATTTGTATGGCCGATAAACACGTAAATTGTGATTTTTACATGCCACTATACGATCTCAAATTTTAAATTGCAAGGAAAGAGTCCCTACTGAAAAGTAATGTATATAAGTTTAACGTTGTTTCATACAAACATAAAATAATGTTTACTTAAACTAATAGTTTCATGTGTTAGTACACTTTTTTGACTAAGTAGTAATGCGGATAAGACGTAATCAGGTGACACAAGTTTTATTTGGTGTTTGTGTGTCTTAGTTGTGAAGCTCGGTATGTAAGAGAGGTGGCGCGCGGTGTTGGAGAGTAGTTATAGTGACGTCAGCATGTGGTGATTGCAGAGGAACAAGTTCCTGATGTTGCCGTGGGTGGTGCTGGCCTTCATGCTTGCCATAGGCATCCTGGTGACCATCATCTGGACGGCGGTCATCTTCTTCATGGACGGCTTCGCGCTGCAGGGCGCTCTCACCCTCGTCTTCGGCCTGCTGGGGCTGGGTGAGTGCCTTCACCACACTCTACTTCTACAGCTCACAACAACACCATGTTTATATTATTAACCATGCTATAACTACATATTCAAGTGTTTTTCTATTTATAAATGTAGAACCTTTATTTAAAATTTAAAAAGTTCAAATACAATTTAAATTTAACAATAATTGTTTAAATTACTTTAAAAATTAAATGTACTATCTAAATTCAAACATTGGAACAAAGCACCTTCATTCCCCTGAACCCCTTTACCACGAAATTTCAATTACTTTGACATAAAATTAAACATTCATCAATTGAAAATTCAACGAAAATCATTGGATACCCGAAGCAGTGGATTCAAAAATTATATTAAGATACATTATTTTTAATTTTAATTTAAATGTAAAATGTTTTAGTTAAAGTATTATTTATTTATTATCCATAGAACAATTGTCTTTATCTCACCTATCCTTTACTACTCGCACTCTTTCGCTATCATGAAACTGCCTTCCGGAGTAGCGATGCACTACTCGTTACAAACCATCACACACACTGACAACATTGTCACACAACTTCTATTTACAGGGCTGAGTGGAAGAGAATTATTTTCTCACGAAACGGAAAAGAAAAATGTTTTGAACTTTCGTGAAACTGAAACTTGAATAAGAAATATTTTCATAACAGCTCGGTTATAATGAAAGTTTGACAAATTTCAGAACATTTTAGAAAGTCATTCGTAGTAACAAATTTGTTGGAAAACAAACAAAAAAATGGAATATATGGAGTATTTACCACAATGGTTCTTGCATATATTTAAATTTACATTTAATGTAGTAATTTTTTTTAAGATGATGAAAACAAACAAAATTATTTATATACACAATATTTTCTTTGCTGGTGAACTCAGTGAACGTTTGTTAAAAACACGAATATTCATCTAAATGAATGTTTTTTGTTTTGTTACAAATTTTGCCAATAAATTATTTTTACAGAATGGAAAATTAAATTTGGTCTTCTAACTTTTTCCTATTGATATACGAATACAGAGCCATTTACAAAACTGCAAGATCGCAGGGGATTGATGTGTAACATATTTAATTACATTCCGCTATAATCCAAGAGTACTTATTTCGTATTTAGTTTTACCGATTGGCAGGAGACAGAGAATCGTTTAACACATTTTATGAAATCGGTATTGTTTAAATGCTGTTATTATCACCTACAAGTGAGTGAAGACATCTGGCGGCTCTTAATGTTAAGGCCTTGACAGCCGATGAGGGTGAATTTAGGTGAGTATGGTGCAGCGTCAGAATGCAAGGGCGGGGGAAACGTGAGATCCCCGAGTAAACCCGCCGACCAGCGGTACCGTCCGGTACGATTCCCAAGTGTGAAAATCCGGGAGTGACCCCGCCGGGAATGTAATCCGGTTCGCCTTGGTAGGAGGCGAGTAGCGAGACCACTACACCACCGCGGCCACTACCATCGCCTGTAGAGTTGCCTGTACGAAGTACCTCCAAAAACACTGCAGGGGATGCGTACAATGACAGGTATGGTGTCCTTTAAAATCATTATTGTTGTAAAAAGTTTATAATTCCAAATGCATTATTAGGGATCATTCAGGTTTAAATTGTGTTGTGAACTGGCTGGTTAGACAAGATGCTTTAAGGTTTTTGAAAAACACTCGTCACGTTTGTAGGTGGAATATTAGTTAGCGAGCAGCAAGGGGAAGCAAAGACGATGGCAGGCGGAGCGGCCCGGCGGGAACCAATAATAGCAGTGAGTGATTCTACCACATGGCTGACTCACACAGCAGTCCGTCTGCTTCCCCAGTGGCGCCGAGATAACTCTCTCGCCCAGCCTAGATGGCCCCGTTACTACTCGCATAGCGTTCTAAATACTTCCTCTACATGGCTCTGCAAACAAACTACCACTTTAGCTGTTTCTTTTGTGAATTTATAGGTAGCGTTATAACTCGCTCAAGAGATTTGACAAAAGCGATATTCATTAAAGTATTTTTAAGTGTTTTCTCTAATCAAAAACGATTAAACAGCTCTAAAATTATTACTACTGCTATAGTTTTATCGTACCCCTTATTTTTCTGAAAAAAAAAATTACATTTAGGTATAAAGGAAAAACTGACTGAGGTTTTTTAAGATTTGCTTATTAACGTTACTTTTGATTATTTTTCGTGATTAAATATAAGTCAAAGAAATTTTTTACGCATCTTTAAAATCTTTATTAAATTTATTATGAAATGTAGTATTTTGTCACTATAGCGCTGGAAAACCTATTACTTCATTTGTAAAGACCTTCAGCATTTAATACAACCTACACGCAACATGTTGAGGGTAGATAGTTCATGTAAGTTGCAACATGTAGGCATTGAATATATAAGGGTATATTGATATTGGTCTACCATTTACTAAGATATCACTACATGAAAAAATTAAGTTTTAAGTTATATATCACAAAATACTTAACATATTCGCGCCTAGTTCGGCGTGTATATTATACAGTAGTATCCCTTGTAAACGTATACACTTTCAATAAATAATGCATTTATTATTCGAATGGTGGTTATGTATAAGGTTTATTTGCTATATTCATCATACGGTTTGGCCAATTTAGACCATACTTTGTATGCTGAAAGTGTGTATTACAAGAATATAATATGCCAATACATAGCCTCTTCTAGAAACAATCGATGATCCCTGCCAAATTTGGCAAACATGTAGTACTATTTTTAGGCCATGTAAACTAATATGTTTAAGAAGATTAGACGCTTGTTTCAAATGGTCGTAAAAATATCTCAACATATGAATTATATATCTACAAAACCTTGTAACCAATTTGAATTTAACTTTGTGTGTTGGCAGTATCTTTGCAAGCATCATATTATCTAATACCTAAACTCTTTCTTCCGCAATTTTTAATGATAACACCACATGAAAAATTAACTTTATATGTCCGATTTCGGAACACAACTGATTCCCACCAAATTCAGGCGATGAGTTGTAATTGTGTAGTCCATCCAAATTTACGTGACTTATATTTTCAATGTAACATCTATATAAATATTTTATTTTAGTGTAACATGTGACCCAGACAATATTTTAAATAAGACATCTTAAAATTAAGGCAATATAAATAATTTATTTTAGTATAATATAGCTATAAAATAATTTTACAAATTTCAACCAAACGTTTTATGCTAACAGTTTCCTTTAAAAGCATCAGATATGCCTAAATAGAGCCTATTTTGGCAGTTTTTTTTTGTAAGATAGGGCCAGGTGAAGAAATTGAACATTTATGCCATATTTCGGGAACCAACCGACTGTTTGCCACCAAATTTTACACACAAGTATTAGGCACTTTCATATTAATCAGAAAATATTAAAAATGGCTGCTATATAAATAATTTAGATAATTTTCAAGTATCTATTAAACGAGTTAACCAAATTAAAGCAGACATTGCTGACAGTACCTGTTAGCTTTATCATATACGCCTATACAGAGACCCTTTTTAAACTTTTTGCATGGTAGTTCCAAATGGGAAAACTAATATTTTATGCACTCTATCGGGAATAAATCAACCGGGTTCCACTAAATTATACATATAAGCAGTGCTATAATATATCATTTAAATTTACATGATTTAAGTGACTCAATCGCATTGTAAATATTTTGGGTTAGTAAACCCTTTCTACCAAAATATCGGACGAATTATGACTGAAGTTGATGCTCCGAATACTACATCCGAAAGGCATTTGGTTGCACACCAGCTTACGGTTCGATGGTTTCTGGGTTCGAATCCTGGGTAAGGCATGTGTGTATTTGTAATTGTCTCGTTACTGCTGCTCATGTTTTATGGTTCTCTATTTATATAATGTTACCTGTGTCAATGAGATGTCAAAACCATGCCAAATATTAAGAATATCATCTAACTTATTACTTATTATGCATCTAACGAGAGTAAGTTGGCTCATTAGTTATAATGAAAACATATAATATTTTCAGTAATATTAAATTATTTTGTTTTTTCGAACCATTAATTAATTTTAAACAAATACTTTGTCAAATTACAACTTTCTAGCCCTAAATTAATTACATAACATTTACATATATATGTAGTATTTGGTATAGACATCTGAATATAAGCCCAAACAAATACGTCATAAATCAAAATTACAGATGCTCCTTTACAGATATGGCCTTATTTTCTCAAGTTTATATAAGATTTTCAGTTTTATGTGATTTAATTATTCATTTAACTCTCAATGTTGTACAGTTTATCGAAAATATTTTTTATTAAAAGCAAATATCTGATATTTTTTTTTACAAGTACGAGGTTCCTACTGTTAAATTTTTGTTGCTTCCAATATAAATTCAATAATTTTTTACCATCAACAAAAATGTTTAGCTAATAGCAAATATAAAACCATTAAATTTACCATATCTGCTCTCAAAAATCACAAATTTCGTATATTTTTCGACTACAGTGTACTCCTAAAAGGGTGACGTTTGACATATTGATGCATGTATAACTTTTTGTAATGTCAAACTGTTGATGCAAGTTACGTCATATTTTTGCAAGTGTATTGTAAGGGCGACATGTTGAGGTGATTAACTGAAGTTGCAAATATGATGTATTTTGCAGGAAAGATGTGTTGTTCTAGGGGTTACAGAATGTAACAGGAAATATGTGTGTCGTGGGGGTTATCGTAGCCGTGAAATGTTACGAGGTTGTAAACAGCAAGACACGTTTCGCAAGAACAGCATTTTGAAGGGACGACAAATTTTTTTGAAAGGGTGACACATTGTATATATTTTATATTTTCTGCGTGGTAATATATTGATGCAGGACAAAACTTTGAAGGTGTGACATACTCTTGTATGGGAAACATATTATTTTACATGCTGTTGCCTGCATGGTGTGTTTTGCATTGGTAAAGTGGTGGTATTTGTATGGAAGGTTGTTGGATAGATAACTTATCGAAGCTGTGGAGTAACTTGTCTTGATGGACTAAAATCTTGCAATATTGAAACTGTGGTACTAACGAATATGTTAGAGGTATTGTTTGATGTTGATGGTGGCATAGTGATTTTTAAGGGATGTATGTGGTTGCAGGTATATATGTGTACCTGTGGATGGTGGTGTACAGCTACTTCCAACTGCTGATGGAAGAGGGAGGCCGCGGCCCGTATGGCAAGCCCACCTACTGGAGGTAGAGAGTCTGCGCAGCATCTCTCACTGGCAGAGGTCACAGTGCCTCGTCGCACCAGAGCAAACAACTGCGAGCAATGCTGCGACTACTCACTTCGTTCTCTAGCAAGCCAAACACTAGCTGCCTACTACTTCTCTACTATCAGTCGACTTTCTAGTGAAAGACAGCTGTCTCAGATAACCCCCTGTCTCTATTTCTACATGTTCCTTAACAAAGAGGCTCGTGCTAACATAACACAACTCGTATTTAAATTGCATGGTTAAGATACTTTAAGGGCATTTAATTTTCTGAACAAATTTTTTGTGAAGGATTGGCAGTTCCTCGTAGTATTTTACTGGCATATCAAACGAAAAGTTTTGGAAGAATGGTTACTATACTCAGTAGAAAGAATTGACAAGTTCATACTATGCTCAAGATTTCACTGATGCCGTTTTTGATGCCTTAAAATTTGCATAGATTTTGTTAAATTTTTTTATGTTTCTATAAACTTTCATATTAAGGTGTTAATATTTTGTTAATAAATTTATAGTTGGGCAAAATGTAACAATAGCAGCAACAATCCACCTAAAGGAATAGGTTAAATAATTTTAAAAATCTGACAAATTGTGCATCACATCATAAATTATACATTATACAGAGGGTCCTTTTACTTTTTATGTAGTATTTGCTACACTTTAATTTGGTAGAGTGAAACAATTAACTAATTTCAGATAATTTATATATATGCAATTTAAATTACGGTGAAAATAATAAATTTTATCTCACAAATAAATTATATATAACTTACGGCAGGACATTTTTTGATTAATATGTATTTTGAAAAATATTTCTGGATGGATGGTCTACAACATTAATTTCCTAAATAAACAAGTAATTGTTGCCAGCATTTTTGCATTTGTAAAGGAAAGAAAGGATTCTAAGAAATTTCTTTAAAAATTAAATTGTAAAATTTGTATTTAGTCATAAATTGTTTTAATGGAAATTTTGTATGCTATAAAACAAAATTTCAATTTAATACCTTCTTTAGTTAGTCGAACAGATAACTATGTTTTATGGAATTTGCCCAACCGTAAATCATGTATTCAATAAATCAAAATAATTTACCCAACATAACAAGGGTTATATAATATCTTATTTCTGGGCTCTATTTAGCAATAAATTCCTGGGAAAAGTAGACTAGTTAGGTAAATTAATAATGTTTCGTTTGATTGTTTCCTACCAGTAACTGCGTATAAAATGAATGAGAAATATCTGTACACATGCTCTAGTGCCTTTCAGGGGAACTCGAAAATTGAGCTCGCCAACCTCAAATTGTTATTACCCTGCTTTCATATATCTGTTCTGAATTTACCCACAGAATATGATCGAGTCCGTCACCAATCCATGAGTAGTGGTAATGTATCCATGACCTTCAACATTTCCGGATAAATTTCGGACTGTTTTTCGAAATGGTTTCCGCCCACATTTTGAGGTGAAACGCCGCATCTGGGAAACTCGCTGTATCGTCTCAACCAAATTCAATGTGTGACGATTGCCTAAAAATAACATATCTATTTCGTTTTTTCATGTCTTCATATAACACAATAATAGCAGCATTCAAGCATTATTTTTATAAAAATAAATTATTACTTAATACGTTTGCGTGAATCACACTTATCGATAAGAGATAATTCAGTGAAATGTGATATTTAAATATCGTTAAAATATGGTTTTTATCTTCTTAATAGCTACAGGAACCTTGCTGTCTACAGAAAGTATAATTAACTTAGAGTGTACAACATAGACGGCTTGCAAATATGTAAAATATTCATGTATTATGACTGCGACATAGCCTTTATTGAATGTGAAGGCATTATAATGTAGAATAAATGTCAGAAATATCTACATATTTTATCTGTTAGAAAACTTTGCAGCTTTAAATAAGATGAAATCTTGACTAACGCATTAAAATAGAAGTAAATTTATATTACATCCCACAAACGTATACTTATATTGAGAAGTAAACAGATGAGACTCGTAGGTTGGTTTTTATCGCCTTAACTCGATATAAGCTCATGAACAATCCCACTTATTTTAGATTATGCTAAGGCACCATTCTTAAAAAAAAGTGTTGAATAGGTAAGGTTAAGTTCGTGTATTTTTGTAGCAGTAGAGAGTTTGTCACTGACAGAACAGTCAACGTTATATCAGTTACTTCTGGAGCAGAAGGTAGAGTGGAGACTAAAATCTAAAGTGTAAGTGAAGAGGCTGCGAAATTCTTGCAGTGTAACAAATTATGAAAATGGAAAAGGTATATTTTTCTAACATTCTCCTAATGTGTTTTGTGTTACTTGTCCCACTGAGAAATCAAGCGAAGAAAGTTGCCATAGAAGACGTTCTTACTTTGGTAATCGAACAGATGTAACAACAGCAATCACTTTCACACCCGACAGAAGGTGGGGTCCTTGGTATTACTTCGGGGGTCTGAGAAGTGAAGATTTCAATGGCTGAGGTGTAAACAGGGGGCAGGATGAAGAGTAACTTGGCAAACGAAACTCGGAGAGCAATGCCGCCGTGATCCTGGTGGCATAGTGCCGGGTGTTATCATTAAGCAGCGTGATCACTTTGCTGATCATACCGAGCTACTTTTCCTTATTTGCCATTCTCATACATAACAGTGCGCTACAGTACGCGAGTTCATTGATGGTTTGCCCAGTAACAGAAGGCAGTACAGTTCGCAGAGGTCAGTATCGGCCCCACCACTCATTTGCAGCAGTGATCCTTGAAGGGAAGGCATCGCCCTGTTGATGTTATCGGACAAGATGCGTCGGACAGACCACCCACCATTGCAGACGAACATGATTGTCACTTGTTAATAACTCAGCTGCTTCTCTACAAACATACACAAAGCGAGTACAAGATCCGCCGCATCATATTTTCACCACTACATTGTAAATGAGAGCTGCGTTTACTGCTCTTTACTTACACAAGCATCAGAAAAAAATTAGACCTTTATTTTTATTATACTTTTAAACCAAAATAAGGCTACCATACTTCACGATCAGTATAATATAAATTAAGATAGCGAGAGTTGCGAATGATTTACTTTTATTACAATATATTTGAAATGGACCTCGGAACGTAGACCAGAGTTCATTGAACAGAAGGGCACAAATCATAGGACAATATATCTAGTGTGAGCCACTGTTTTTTAAGAGTACTGTTCCTGCTTTGTGCCGATATTATACTCTAAAAGCCGACTACAGTGTTCACTGTATCACTGTAACTAATACGCCATGCTTAATCTCTGAAGTAGCTGAAATTAAATTCCGTATGATTCGTGAACAGCTGTACTTTAATGTACCTGTATGTATTGTATTTGTAGTTTAGCTGAATGTTGTTACTGTAATGGTTGTTTTTATTATTGTTATGTGTAAACTAGTGGCAGTATTTTTGTATCTGTTTTTTACACTTTGTAAAGTGTATAATTTAATTATTATGTTGCTTTACTGTGATAACCAGTAACCCATCAAAGTTCTTGTGAAAATATATATTGTAAGATAATGATACATACATTGTAAATAAATATTTGAATGTTTCAAAGGGTGTTGGTTTTTGTACGTCCCACAATTTTTATTTCAAGCATTGACTTCACAATACTCTAAATTCTCCGGCACGTTTGAGATGGTACATACAAACCTGGCTGCAAGTCTTGTCTGTTACAGACCACTTTCGGTGTAATTGTTTTTGAAAAAGTGCACATGACTGCAAATCTGCATGCAGACCGTGCATGTATGTAGAGATGTGTAGCAGTGCCTGCCACTGCTGCTTACACAGTCGAATTACATTTAACCTGAGATATAACTTGTAATTATTCCAGGCTCAGGTAATCACGCTGCTAACGACAGAACGAAAAAAAGTGTACAATTTCAGGTTTATAATAATTAACATTAAATTACAGTGAGATCAGTATTGTTAGATGAACCTGGGCGTTACCATGTACGCGGGGACTGTATGTTTTATTAAAACTTAAGAACTAATTCCAGTTTCCTAATTTATTTTCAATTCTAAAACAAAAATTATACAGTTATATCTTTCACAATATACTATAACTCACACAGTTACAATCCCCTGTTCAAATTAATAAACTATTATTGAATATTCGATTAAATTGATAATTTCAAAATTAAATTAGTCCAACTAAAGAAGACGGAAGAGGTGTGGATTCTCTTAATGAATGCAGTTGCAGTGGCGTGAGAGTGCGTCGTGATCTCGCAGCTCCGCTCACTACACCGCCCCACTTGTCCGCGACTCACAGCTCACCGCATCTCACCACTGCAGCTGCCTTCCAAAATATCTCACATTTTTACCATATATAATGTTATAAATTCATCGGAAAATTAACCTGTACAATATTAACGAAGGGAGACATTTTAACATATTTATTTGTTGTTGTAGATACTCACGCTTCTTAAAGTTATTTAAAGATAAGCCCTCAATCAAAATGGAAGCTTCCGAGATAATTGTCAGTTCATTGTTTTACAAGGGAAAATATTAATATTTTTATTGAGCAGAAAAAAACCTAAATTCATACATAGCATTAATTATACAAAATAAATTAATTTTAATTAAGTGTGAATGGGAGTTGGGAAGCAATAAAATACAACATTGTTTCATGGGACACTTGTGGGGCGTATTCGAGTTCGTGAGGTATGGAGGTCTAAATAAAATTACAATATTTTAATTAAATAATTATGTTTATTCTCAATGCTACAAACAAACACTTGTTATTTACCAGTCTGAGAGTCCTATTGACTCTTATAATTCTTATTGAGCGCAATATGTTATTACTATCTCCGTTTCAATTAAAGTCTTTATCACAGTCTTTACTCTTGCTAATTTCCCTTAAACGGCTCCAATAATTTCCACACGTTTAGTTAAAACTGTCTATTTCCATCAACGCGAATGTCCATTCACTCACGCATTCAGTCCACCGTCCCACAGATCAGTCCCACTCTTCACTGCACACAAGCTCGCCGACGCACTCTCGCAGATCGCCGCAGTCGTCCCTCGCCACTCCGGAATCGCCTAACTGTCGCTTAATAAGGCACGAAACGCCAAAATATCGACTCTTAATCACCCTCTCCTCAGAGACCCGCACGTGGTATTTATACTTTAGGTAGGTGCCGTCTAGAATGTTCTCGGTAATCCAAGTTGTTCTGTGAAAGGCAATGGCGATGGCGACGACATTCCTGCGTGATAAATAAATAAATATGAGCTTCTTAGGGTCAGTGAGGCGCGAGGTGCGATACGTTTATCGGCGTGTGCGGTGGCGTCCTTTATTATAGGCCGCTCCCTTCTTCTAATGTTACAAACTTGACATCCAGCTCTCGGCGCCTTCCCACGCAAAGGAAACACCGGGCAGTGACGTGCAACCATATTGTTACAAGTTGCCTTAGGGGTAGTCGAGTTCGTGAGGGATGGCGATTCTAATTACTGGAAAAAAACTAAATACTAATTCCTAATTGTTTTACAATGATATAAAAGTACGCACAACTATCATTTACAAAATTGAATTACTTTTCTGTACTATCAACACTTATTATTCTCAGTGAGCACAATATTTAATGCCAATCTCAATTCTAATTGAAATCTTTATCATTGTTTTTTTGGCTAGCGTCATTTAATTAACACATAAAAATTACATTTCACAATCAAACTGTATGTTTCCAACATTCCAAATGTCTGTCACTCAAGCATCAAGCCCCACTTTCCCACAGGCCAGAAGGTTAGTCGCACTTTCCACTCCACTGATGCTCGCACAGTACACTTGCTAGTTGCTGACATCACCCCCTGTCGTTCCGTTGGCTCAGCATCACCTGGTGTTCAAGGTCGTATAAGGCTCCAGACTCTCGTCTCAGAGGCCCGTCGCGCCTTATGTAGATCAGCCAGCCCGATACAGAAATTCTCTCGCAAAATAATTGTGCTGAGGGAGGCGAGAGCAATAACCTGAACATTCTTGCAACGATAACATGTGTCGGTAGATTTCTGACACATGAAAACAGTACTCCGTCTCCCCTTCCTTCAGTGGAAAATTTCACGTCATCAGAGAACCCCACCCCCCACCCCCCTCCTTTCCATGCCGGTTAGATTTCTTAAAATAGTAAAGAGATAGGGTTTGTGAAAGTGGCTACTCGTTACTATTACACGCACACACACACACACACACACATATATATATATATATCTGTATTGTATTTTGCGGGACAGATACTTTTGTTTCTTTTATAAACTTCCCTAAAAAAATATTAAGTACTATAGCAAAAAACCTAAAATAGTCCCAAAAGAAAAAAAAATATTAAAAATGAAACAGGTTGGCCCTGAACTACAGGTACAAATGCTGTAACGTAACTCCCTATGCAAAATGGGATAGAAAATAGTATACAAACAATGTCGTACGGTAATTCCTAAGGGAGGTAGCCATCCTTGAAAAGCGATATTTCAAGAGGTTCTACCGGAAAATAATGAAATCGACATGAGAAGAAAGAACTATTCTTTGAAAAGCGTTTTCTTTAACCAAGACCTGAAACCTGCGAACAGTTGTGGATCACTATCATCCCCTACATTGAGACACTAGGGGGTGGTATGTTAGTATCCTGGCAATGCGTGTGTAACACTTGGGTATTTCTTTAAGACGTCATAACCATACATGCAGTAATTTAATGTACAAATAAAGTTACCTTCTTGTAATACTCGCAGGCGAACAGTTTGAGAGAGATAACACGAGTTTGTAAGAATGCACTTTGTTGCCTGCCAGGTATGCAACCCGCTGTGAAAGGTAGTTCGTACTACGTGACGCGACAGTTCCGCGCATATCTGTGAGTTAGCACCGCTAGCGCTAGCGTGTGTGACAGGGTGGCATTGCACTGTTGGTTCGCAACATGGAGAGACAGTACACGTGCGCAGGAATGGCGGATATGCATCTCATGTATGGTGCCGCGGGTGGTAACGCAAGAGCAGCACAATGTCTGTATCAACATACCTTTCCAAACAGATACCATCCAGGTCATCGGATGTTCACCTTTGTGGACAGTCGGTTGCGCGAGACTGAAACATTTACAGCGAACAGATATGATACCGGCGTGATACGCAACGTCTGGATAACCATGTTTGAGGAGGCAGTGTCGGAACGCATTGCCGATGCACCATCAAGTAGCACACGTGGAATCGCTCGCACAATGCATGCGAGCCATCAAAGTTTGTTGAGTGTTCTGCAATAACAACAGTTTATCCCGTATCATCGTGAAAATGTGAAAGCCATACACCCAGCTGATGTCCAGCCACATGTCGATTTCGCTCGCTGGTTTTTGCATCACTGCGCAGATGAACCTGGTTTCCTTCGCTACATTCTGTGTACAGACGAGGCTGCTTTCATGCGCGATGGCGTTCTCAATAGTCGAAACAGTCATGTTTGGAACGACGTACACCCACATGCAATGGTTGAACACCGCAATCAATTGACATTTGCCGTTAACTTATGGGTCAGCATTGTCGGTGACAACCTCGTTGGACCGTACTTATTGTCGCCATATTTTACTGGCCATAATACCCATTTTGTTGGAGGTCGTGGCTTTACATACACACCAGCGTATATGGTACCAGCACGACGGAGCCCCAGTACACTGCAGTTGGGAAACCCGTCACCACTTTACCGCCACATTTGATGAACGTTAGATAGGCAGAGGTGGACCAATGTGGTGGCCACGATGCTCCCAAGATCTGGCACCACCTTATTTCTTTCGGTGGGATCATCTCAAGACATTGGTATACGAGACCCCGGTTCACACGGCAGCTGAACTTCGCGCCCGGATTTCTGACGCCTGTACTATCATTCGCAACACATCACGCATCATTGCCCGCGTCAGACACTCGATTGTGCGTCGCTGTCATTTGTGTATCAAAACTGGTGGTCGCCACTTTGAACAGTTTCTGTAAAACACACACACGAATGATTGCAAGGCATATTCTTATGCAGTCACCTTTTACGGTCTTCCGCTTTGAATCACAACTACCAGCAGAGCCTCTACTGCACGAACATGCTGTCCTGTCACCATTACCTGCATTCACACACAGCAGTCAAGTCGTGTTCGTAAGACTTGCCTTGCAACGCGGGTTGCATACCTGACTGGCAACAAAGTAGATCCTTACAAACATTGTCCGTTGTCTCGAATAGTGTTCGCACAGGAGTGATATATCAAGTTAACGTGTTTCTGTGCAGTAATGTATGATTATGACATCTTTACAAAATTTTCGAGGGTTACACACACATTGGTAGGATAATACCATACCACTCCCTAATGTCCCAATGTAAGGGATGATAGCAGACCACTACTGATCGCAGTTTTCAAGTCTTTGTTAAAAAACTATTATACACAAAATGGATCTTTCATTTCATGTAGGTTTCATTATTTTCCGGTAGAACCATTTCAAATATCGCTTTTCAAGGGTGGATACCTGCCTTACGAGTTACTGTACAAAGTTGTTCACATAATTTTTTCTATTCCATTTTGAATAGGGAATCACGTCACAGCATTTGTACCAGTAGTTCAGGACCATCATATACAAGTGACGCTATTCCCCACCTGTGGTATACCAGGTGGTTCATAGGGTCGGAGTTAATTCCTCCAGGCACGGACTATAAGGTGCCTTGAAGGTTGTAGGTATATCAATAAGTAGTCTTTCAGTTTTTCACTTTACTGGATGATTATATTGTCTCGAGTTTAAACATACAGAAACACTTCCGAGGTGTGGTACTCTATTTAACTAACTCGGATTAACTGTGGGCGACATTGGGGGGAGGGGGGCTTCTTTGGTCAACGACATGATACTTAACTCTGACTGTCGTGCTTGGTATGTTGTCGACTGTGGATGAGATCCGGCGATGTGGGCGGCCTTGGAAAAGGACCACGTTTGGTGCCGTCTCCCCTCGAATGCTGCTCTGGGTTCGCACCTCGACGCTCTCCTCTCATTCCGACGTCCTCTCGCGATTTGCAACGCAATGAAATTGCCAGTTGCAGCTGTGTCCAGTACTGCATTAAGATTGTGACTAATTACGTGGACTCCTATCCGAGGGGCGTGTGTTCCCGGTCTCAGATCGCTTAACATTAAAATTGGTTCCACCCTTTGTCTTATGCCGGGGCTGACGGGCGACTCTGTGTACTGGCGGCGGCATTTCCCGACTCCCTCTTTCCAACCTGACGGTTCCCCTTCTCTATGTCGAGGGGGCCAGCCGTGGTGTCTTTTTCCTTAGCAGCTGCTAGGCGGTTTCTCACTGTGGGACAGTCCCGGTGCAGGTGTGTCTCGGGCAAAACCAACACTTCGGCGGCAAGGAATGTCCCTCTGCGCTTCTAGTGGGTCTGTTATTCTCTGCCGTTCGCGCTGCGAGGACAGGTGGCAGGCAGGTTGGAACGTTTGTTTTCTCCTGTTCTTCGTAATCGAGCTCCGCCTCAATCGCTCTCTCCACCAATTCCTCTATGCCCGTCGCCTGCGGATGTCGAAGGGCGCTTCTTATCGCTGGTAACATTAACAAGTTAATGATACACACTCCCTCTACCTCGGTACTTTCGGGAACGATGCGGGAATACATTTGTGCTTTTCGCCTAATAAAAATCTCTGATTCTTCCTGCCTTTGTTGTTTGTGCATGTAGAAGTCTGTTCTTAAGGACTTCCTCCCCTGCGAACTTATTGTTCAGGAGGGTAGCGAACTGCTCCCAGCTCATCACAAACTCGCCATATTTGTTCCACCAGATAAGGGCAGCACCTTTTAACTGCTCTCGTGCCTTCAGCACCCACCATTTATTAGGAATCCCGCCGGCCTTGAATTCGTGTTCACAATTATCTATTAAATACACCGGGTCTTCATAGGGCCTGCCTGGAAATTCGGGCAGCACTATTTCTTCCGGCATTCTACGCGTCTGTTCTACGTGTCTAGCAGGGGTTCGGTCCGGGGGTGAAAAGTGTTCCCCTTATCCTTGGTTTTGGCGCGTTCTTTGCTCTCGGCATTTCCGGCAGTTGTATTGGGTGCCTTCCATCGGTCGGAATGTCTGGGGCCAACCGATACACTTATTACAATAGCACCGGGAACAGATGCTGCACCAGACCCTGTATAGTCCTGTCCCGCTACAAAATGGAGCACTGCATGGCTCCAGTTTAGGACTTTCGTCTTCGCTTCCCACATCCCTCGTCCATAGGTTCTCTAGTAAGGTTCCTTCGGCTCTCGCCTCCCTTCCCTATGGTGTTTTGCTGATATGCGTATCCTCAATACTTTTTGCCCTCCGCCTATAGGAATCCCTATTTTGCCGGCCTAGTAACCTTACCTCCTCTAGTGCGAAGTGGTCGTTAGGCGCCACAGGGTTTGAGACTCCCTTAAGTCTTTGGTTTTCCTGACTAGCTCGGTAATTCGGTATGGTTCCCCCTGACTAGTTCGACAATCTGGTACGGGTGAGACCCCTTTTCTCGGGTATAGTCTGGTTGTTGATTCGGTCTCTACATCCTTATCTACACCCCATGTTGGGAAGCCAATTTAACTTGATGCTATTCCCCACCTGTGGTATACCAGGTGGTTCATAGGGTCGGAGTAAATTTCTCCAGGCACAGACTATAAGGTGCCTTGAGGGTTGAGGGTAATATATAAGGTAGTCTTTCAGTTTTTCACTTTACTGGATGGTTATATTGTCTCGAGTTTAAACATACAGAAATACTTCCGAGGTGTGGTACTCTATTTTACTAACTCGGATTAATTGTGGGCGACGTCGTGGTGGGAGATGGGGGCTTCTTTGGTCGACGACTTGATACTTAACTCTGCTTGTTGTGCTTGGTATGTTGTCGGCTGTGGATGAGATCCAGCGATGTGGGCGGCCTTGGAAAAGGCCCGCGTTTGGTGCCGTCACCCCTCGAATTCGCCTCTGGATTCGCTCCTTGACCCTCTCCTCTCGTTCCGACATCCTCTCGCGATTTCCGACACAACTGATTCTCTCGGCGCGGTGATAATGAACTGTTTCCCTCTTCTTTTGTAAATTCGCTTATATCCACTCTAGTCTCCCTCCCTAAGTCTTCCTACACATGTATCCTTGTTGGTGGAGGGGGCAGGTGGGAGGAAGCAGTACAAAGCACTTCTAACATGTACCATGGTTCGAGAAGGTTGGGGGGGTGGTGGCCTGCACCATGAAACTTACCCTGTCAGCTTATTCTTCCGCGGTTTGGCTAAAAGGGTGGTAGGGGCGAGGAGTGTTCGTGGAACCCCTTTCAATTTGTCAGACATTTTCTCTGGCGTAAATCTATAGGTGCTCTTGCTTGTCTCTGCAATTTCTCCCGCTTTCCTACATATTTACGTAGCGCCTTCCGGGTGCTTCAGCGATATGCCAACTCATACTCGGCACAACCTTGACACATGTAACTGCGATCCGTTCTGGCTGTCCATGTGTCTCGCGATATGTGTCAACGGGTAGGCTCTCGCGGGGAGGTCAGCGAGGCTTCTACTCCCAATATGTGTTACACGTCACAAGAACTTTTTAATTTCCAAGTGCAAATTATATTTATTTTCAAATTTAATACGATATAAGAAATCCCAGTAATAATCGTACCTAATTTATTACACAATTAATAAAAGCCGCCCCCCTCTCTGGCAGAACAAAGTTCCGTAGCCTAAAAATATATTAGGAGTCCTTCTCTGCCCCTCTGCTTGCAAGGCTCTTCCCATCTCTTATATTTCCCCCTCACTCTCTCCAGAACATTTTCAGACAGCCAAGAAGGTAAATGGCCTTCATCCCTGAAGTCACATGTGGCACCTATGCTCCTTGAAGGTCACGAATAGACTGAGAAAGTGGGGAGGTGCGACGAGGCGAGCACTACATTGGTTGGTTCTCGCCCAGCAGAAACAGTGCCACTCACACAGGTAAGGTTGACATCCTCGATGTCTACAGCTGCTCCGACGTAGTTGCACATTGGTCAAAATTCGTAGGACGTTACTTCTTGCAGCAGGTGCGAGTGGTTAGGTTAGGTTAGGTTAGGTTAGGTTAGGTTAGGTTAGGTTAGGTTAGGTTAGGTTAGGTTAGGTTAGGT
>NQII01001371.1:0-29648 GCA_002778355.1 Clitarchus hookeri
TTCAAACGATTGCAATTTCCAGTTCGCCTTGCGTTCGCAATGACAATTAACAAGTCGCAAGGCCAATCGCTTAGTATTTGCGGGATAAATTTAGAAAATCATTGTTTTTCACATGGGCAGTTATACGTTGCGTGTTCACGAGTTGGGAAACCATCCGCTTTGTTTGTGTTAACGTCAGACCAAAAAACAAAAAATGTGGTTTACCAAAGAGCACTTCAATGAAACGTATTTACTTTGGATTCACTTTCATTTACTTAGAGAAGTTCAATTCATTACTGTTGTGAAATGAAATAAAATTTTTCCTTTTCAAATATAAAAAAAATGTTTCTCAATGTTTTAATCACCAAACAAAATGTTGCATAAAACGAAGCCATCTGGTGGCGAAACGGAGTTCGCCGGGTTTGCTAGTATATATATATATATGATTTGTTTGTGCTCTTACGTTACTCGTTTATAAGAAAATATTTTTATAAACAGCTGAACACCAAAACACACGAGTGAAATAAAGCAACAAAACATACTTCTCTTTAATGCGGTTTTCACCTATAATAGTAATAAAAATAATAATTGACAAGGTAACGCTAATATTCCGATTTTCATTTCATTTTCACGTAACCATCATAGTGCTCTGGTATGTTTACATTGCATTAAATGTGGTGATTTCACTGCGTTGATAAAATTATACATGACACGTGCTATATAAACATATATATTGGTACTGAGGTTAAAACAATCAAAAACATAATTGAGAGATACATATTTTCGTATAAATAGCTGAAGTTGAATACGCACATATTTCCTGTTCACACCACAGTTTTATAGCGCAGTAAGTTAGATAACTCTTTCACGACAAAATACCGTACGTTGTATACAAATCNGTTCACACCACAGTTTTATAGCGCAGTAAGTTAGATAACTCTTTCACGACAAAATACCGTACGTTGTATACAAATCTCCGTCAGACTGTGGAAAGAACACTTATTCCATCATTATTCTATAACTAATATCGTTTTCCAGAAGCAGCCCTCTTTGTATTATTTTCCACTGATTTCTAGCTGTTAGAGGCACTTCCACCGATTTGTGTGGTTGAGACTGGCTGAGAATCAGATAGTTTATATTGTTTCGGGTTTATTGTGTTATTTATTGTGTTTCTCTATTAATNCTGGCTGAGAATCAGATAGTTTATATTGTTTCGGGTTTATTGTGTTATTTATTGTGTTTCTCTATTAATAAAAAACGTGTTCATTTTTCCGTACAGATATTTTTATTTTATCTAAACATCTCTACATTTACAATTCACGGCATTGATTTGTTTATCATTATAATGTAAAACCACCTGAATTAACTTATTTTTATATAATGTGTGTAGACTTAAGTAGATAGATTATGGGAGACCTGGCACAAGGGTGTGGNACGGCATTGATTTGTTTATCATTATAATGTAAAACCACCTGAATTAACTTATTTTTATATAATGTGTGTAGACTTAAGTAGATAGATTATGGGAGACCTGGCACAAGGGTGTGGGGTGTCGGAGCCCGGAGCCATATGGCATCTGGCAGAGGACCAGAGGTGACCATGACCTTGATATTTGTCAAGGAAAATGCTCAACATTTCTAGAATTTCCCTCCAAATTTCCCGAAATTCCCTCAAAATATGCAGAATTTCCTGCAAAAAGTTTCCTTACACAAATTTTTATGAGTCACTTAGTCTAAAAATAGCATTACTTTGTTTCGAGAATATTCCAGTTCATGCTGTCATTCTGCCTTGTGGGACAGGGGTGTGGGGTGTCGGAGCCTCGGAGCCGTCTTTATATCTGGCAGCCATCAATTATATAAGAAAATATAAATAAAAGTTATTTATTTAATGTAATATATTTTATTTTACATTTAAAACTTTTCAGAATATATTATGCCGATCAATTTGTCTGTGGATTCGTATTTCCAAGACGCATTTGTTGTATATGATGAGGCAACCATGGGTTATGAAAAGCATAGTTTTATAAATAAAAGTCAAGTATTTACAAAAATACATTTTATTTAAATTTAAAATTAGTATATCGAGCAGCATGTATACGGATTCGTATTTTAAAGAGAATTCGAATATAATGTCAGAAAAATTATTATGAGGCAATGACCAGCACCATATTGAATTTTACAGTCATAGAATTGTGTACATAAATATACCAAGTGTTATATATTTCCGGGCTCGTGTTTTTCGAGTAGAATGCTAATGTGACCCCATAAACTTCGATTATTCGCATGTGTTCGTTGTCATATTGACTTTAGTAGTCATAGGCATGATCTTAGGTGTTTTGAAGTAATTATGTAATGAGCCTGAGCCACGAATACAGAACAGTTGTTACCTTACCTCAGGTCGTGTTTTAAGTGCATTATGTCTATGTCGGACACGCACGAACTTATAAAGCACAGCCGGACATCATTCAACGACTGCTGGATTTAGACACATGGAAATTGGAACATATCAGACCGGTACAAGTCTAACCAAGATGAAAATTGAATTATGCCTTTAGTCTTTTTATATACACAAATTGAGACCATTTTCCTTCCCTAGAAGTTATAGCTATAAAATTCAGATCAGATCCATATGGTCAATTATGACTCAAGCTTCTTTATAAGCATAGCTGACTACCATTTTCTATCCGTTGAAGCTATAGTCATCAAATGCATATCATAGGTACTGCTCATCACTTAGATCAAAATGTTATTGCCCATGATGCACTTAGCCTTCTTATAGACATATTTGGCTGCCATTTTCTATCCATTGAATCTATAAACATCATAGAGGCCACTAGTAACTTAGATTAAGGTGATAAGGCAAGTTATGCCTCAATACTTCTTATCATAGTTTGCCGCCATTTTCGAACCATTTAAGTTATAGCTGTCAAATATGTATCACAGGTACAGCTCCTGAAATCAATCAAGGTGATGTTGTCAGTTATGCCTTGAAACCTCTTATAAGCACAGTTGATAGCCATTCTACACTAATTCAAGATATAGTCAACAAATTCACATCACAGGTATTACTCCTGACTTCGATCAACATTTTGTGGACAATTAAGCCTTTCATGAAAGGTTTTTAAGGTTAACAATATCACACGACATGTCTACAGCCATGTTTATTTTGAAGAAACTTACGAATAATATGTTAAGTACTCATATGATTATAATAAAAATTATGTATTTAAAAAAATTACACACATATTTTGTAATGTATCTACATACCAGTATTTTTTTAAAAGAAATTCGAATATGAAGGGAGAATTGTAGATTACTTGCCTCCCTATGACAGTGTCTAGATTGTATTAAAAGATAAATGCCTAAAATGTACTGAGGAGTTTTTCAAACATAACTATAGCGCATGATGTGTTGGCCGCGAATATTTTCAAAACTTCTTCGAATATGATTTTATGTACAAATATATTTATAAATAAAATAATTAATCTGTTTAATTCTTAAGTATACTGTGTTGCATGTCTACTGGCACATATTTTTAAGGTGAATTCAACTAAATCAGAACCGACGACTGCATGTCTATGTCCCGATGACATATTGGATTTAATAGGAATACTTATGACTGAAGGATTCAAAAGTATATATGGAAGCAGCTTATACGTGGACTTGTAGCACAAAAACTATTTGTCACAATTGTATAAAATTTTATTAAAGTCTAATTCTTTTCAGTAGTGGGTTTTTTTACAACATATATATATATATATATATATATATATGTCTGGAGCACCTAGAATTGTACTGTGAAGGCTTAAAAGAAATAGTCACGAACATTTTAGCCGTTATAAGGGTTCGGCAGCCGATATTTTCCACCGAACTTACACACACATCACACACACACACACACACACACCCTTTCTTATCCGCCATCCATCTGGTTTCTGTCCACCATATAATGTCTGGCAACCATCTGGGGTCCTGGGTGATGAACGAGTGGTTATATTATGTTTGTCCATCATCTAGGACATAGCACTTGGCTGAGGACCAGTGGACTGGTGACCATTATGCAACTCTCCACCATATTGTTTCTGTCCAACCATACTGTGTCTGAAAACTATCTAGGGTCCTGGGCAAGGATCAGTGGACATATTGTGTTTATCCGTCACCTAGGACATGGCACTTGGGTGTGGACCAGTGGACTGGTGACCATATTATATCTGTCCACCATCTTATTTCTGTCCAAGCATATTGTGTCTGCAAACCATCTAGGGTCCAGGGCGAGGACAAAGAGTAATATTGCGTTTATCCGTCATCTAGGATATGGCACTTTGGTGTATAAAAATACCGCATTTTTCCACAACCAATAATAGTCGAGTGAATGTACAAATAGATCGACCTCAAAAAAGTCTAATATGCAACAAGTGGATTATACATTACACTACTTGAAAACACTGTTCTTCTGATTTCCACCAAAATAACATACATTGAAACCATTAGTCGTGCAAGAGAGATAGAGAGGGAGAAAGAGAGAGAGTGACACTGTTGCATGCTATTGCCAACAGATATATAAATACTAGGAAAGGAAAATAGTTGTAAGCATTTACTAACCGATACATATTGCATGAGCATCGATATAACAAGATTAAAACAAATTGTAAAGGCAAATAGTTATAAGCATTTATCAACAGACGCATATTGTGCGAGCATCGAGCACTGTAAATTGCGTTAGTAAAAGAATTCATTCGCATATCTTGAGAACCTCAGGAACGATAAGTACAACACTGCTACCACTGATGCAAACATATATTTAAAGGAAAATAGTTATAAGCACTTACCAACCATTGCATATTGCACAAGCGTCGGGTGCTGTATGCTGTGTTAGACTATGCTAGACAAGACCAGGTAACCTTGGTTAGTACCACCGAATATCAAATAAATTCCTTACGAACCGATTGTAACGAAACCATGAAATTCAGAGTACAGCCAACGCTCACAACACTAGCGGTGGAACACGTCCGACCCGTCCGATGTTGTGCGATCAACTAACATGTGCCAGAGAATTTGTGCGATTATCTTGTTTAACCTATAATAATTCATTTATTGATTTTTTTTATTAATATCCTGTCTTTATTATTTATCGTTGTACTGGTTCCTTTCGAATCTGAAACCTGTATAAGAGATTACTCGTAGTGCGTTCTCACGTGTTTAATATTTTTTAAATTTATTTCAGGTTTGCTTAAAATTTTATTTACTGTAATTTACGTTGTATGTTGCAGTAGTTTTTGTGTGCATTCATGAGTTCTAGCAAGGTGAAGAAAAGAGAAGTCACCACTCATCAACGACAACAGGACATCATTAACCTCACCGAATCGTTGTATTCCCTTATTAGGCGAGGAGAAATGAAACCCTGCCACGTCGCGAAAAGAGCAGCAGAAATGTTGAAACTCTCCAGATTCACAATGCTAAGGTATGTTAAAATATATGTAGTATTAACCATTGCGTTTGCAAGTTGTGTGTTATGGTCATTTATGTTGGCCTACGAAATGTGTTTACAAGAACATAAAGAAAATTTGTTAATAACTTGATAACGTCGTCGAACGTTGCCTACGTGTCTTTTTAACGTTTTATTGGGGTAGTTATTAAGTTTAGGGGCTTTTCTGTAAAAATAACAATAATTCACGGAAAATGGTATATCTCCACTCTACTAATGATTCAGAACACGAATATACGAGGGGCATTAACGTCCGACTAATTTCGTAACATGTGCCCACCTAACCTAACAGAACCTAACCCCACGATGGGTGAATCACTATTTTACATTTTTAAACTAACCTAGGATTGTTGGGTTTTACACTAACCTAGGATTTTTGGATTTTACACTAACCTAGGATTGTAGGGTTATATTGACTCAAATATGAGTGTATGAATCACCTAACCAAAAGGTGGGATTACAATGTGTAATTAAAAATAAAAACTACTTTGTGTTGGAATTTGGGTACCTCTGCGAGGGATTCTTCATAAACAACCCAATATATGCAGTGGAAATGTATTATAAAGACAACTGACAATGGTAAGGAAAATTACCTCTATAGTGAGTTTGAAATAGCCAATTAATTTTATATAGGTTATGGAGAGATGGTGCATTTTAAGATTTTGAAGAAACTACTGGTTTTGTATTTAGAAGTTACATTGCGGCATTAATTGCCATTGTTATAAATCACTAAATAGATTACAGTCGATATAACTGGAACTTCCACTACTATTAAACATATCTGTTTCACTTCACTTAACACGAGAACACATCGTAATCGATGAAATCGCAGCCAAAATCTTTTAAGAAAACAATTGTGTATTAGTGCATTTCCCCAACACCGCTGTTCTACAGCCGTTGTCTTTTAGTTATTGTAAATTATCAGTGTCATATTTTTCAATTTCAGTGCTACATAGCCAAACTAATTTGCATAATTTAAAAAGGACCATAATTCAGTTACTGGGTCAACTACAGTTACTGATACCAAAAACATACAATGGTCATCGTCATGGACAATGCACCATATCACAGCACACAGGTGTGAGCTCCAACCTTTTGTTTATGACTAAATAAAATGTTTATATTGTTTGTGACATGTTAGATTCTGTGCTAGTCAACACAGGTATCAGGAAAACATTTACANTAAATAAAATGTTTATATTGTTTGTGACATGTTAGATTCTGTGCTAGTCAACACAGGTATCAGGAAAACATTTACATGTAATATGATAAAAAGTTTAAGAATGTCTAGCACAGTAGTTATATACATTCTTATCACGTTCACATTATAGAAGTCTCCAATCATACATTAGGTATCCAATAAATACTATGCAACCAACCAACTATTTAAAAGTTTATGTTTTGGAAAGAATTATGCTTAATTCAAACATTCTATACAACAGACATACTGTTGGCAACATTCAAGGGTAATACATTTAAATTTGTTATATCGTGTGGTGATTTCAGCTGGAGAAGTTCCCCAACAGTAGCTGGAGGAAGGATGCCATCATCAATTGGCTGCAGGAGCACAACATTCTTTTTGCTGTATCCTTTCTTTGCAAAATCTTTTTGTGTAGTGTTAAATTGTAGGGTAATGTTGTTGAGCATTGCTTTATAGCATTATATGAAAAGTAGCAGTCTACATCAGAGAGCAGCTATTAAAGCATGTATCATTTTTTTTAATAATTGGTTTCTAATTTTTGGAGTTGAGATGGATGTATTCATTTTTTTTTATAGTTGATGCTGTGTTGAGTAGTTTATGTACTTTTTTCTTTTGATCTATGGTAATTCTGTAGCAAAAGGAATCACTACAATCCATAAGTTATTACCGGTACTTCTAACTAACTAATAAATAAATAAACAGTATTTATAAGTACTGCGGCTTATGCCTTTAGGATGTTTTAACTTAATGCAAACTGGAGATGTTAGGATACACCATTGTCAGCTTCTTTAATTATTGTAAACAACAGTTCTCTCTAATATTTTGTTTACTGGAGCCACATTTTTTAGTTATGTTTATTTTGTTATTGTCATTTCTTTACAAAATCTGTGGCACACTTATTTTGTTCCTCCTCTAAGCATTTGCTTAGCAACATGTTTGGAAAAATATTTTAAGATAGCAACAGAGGTTAGCAGCATTAAATACGGGCCCGGAGCCCAACTGAAACATAAATACAGTGGCCTACCGCCGCCTCAATTATTTAAATAAAGTCTGTTGGGTTGCATTTTTGTTGCAAACTCACTATAAGAGTTATGGGAACTTCGGTTCGTGACAGCACGGCCATCCGGGGGCTTATGAGAGATTGGCGGTGCCATGTTTATGTTGTTGGATGGACTCGTTGAATGTTGACACATTTCAATGCAAAGTATTGTGCCACATATATAATATGTAATCAAAGGAAATGTTTTTCTCCCCCACCCAACCCCCCAGTCAAAATCAAACCTGCACACACACACACACNTAGCAACATGTTTCAATTTAATTGTTTGAATATTAGACATTAGTGAAACCAATGTCTTTACGTATTAGTTTTAAATTAGATTTTTGTTTGGAAAAATATTTTAAGATAGCAACAGAGGTTAGCAGCATTAAATACGGGCCCGGAGCCCAACTGAAACATAAATACAGTGGCCTACCGCCGCCTCAATTATTTGAATAAAGTCTGTTGGGTTGCATTTTTGTTGCAAACTCACTATAAGAGTTATGGGAACTTCGGTTCGTGACAGCACGGCCATCCGGGGGCTTATGAGAGATTGGCGGTGCCATGTTTATGTTGTTGGATGGACTCGTTGAATGTTGACACATTTCAATGCAAAGTATTGTGCCACATATATAATATGTAATCAAAGGAAATGTTTTTCTCCCCCACCCAACCCCCCAGTCAAAATCAAACCTGCACACACACACACACACACACACACACACGAAACATCAAATTTTTAATACTCGCACTTTGGGTTTATAGAATGAAATGTTTTTCGCTTGCATCGCATATTCTTTTGTGTGAAATTCTCAAGATTAAAAACTTTACGCTTGTGGAATATCCATTAATAATATATACATGACTTTTATTATGGGTTCGTGCATGTACGAACACATGTACACACACGCAGTGGAATGTAAACATTGCATGTAAACATTGCCATGTGACTGCCACATGGCAGTCACATGGCAATGTTTGTTTACCTTTGGTGGAAGGATACGAAATGGGTTTGAAAGTAGAACTTTAGCAGGGCTTCAAGAAAGTCTCTTACAGTCGTGAACTGACTATAGTAGCGATGTGTTGTGAGAAGTGGCCTGTCTCTTCACTGCAGTATAAAGCTGACGGGAATGACTAGCGGTAAACAACCATAACCATCTTTCATGAGGTATTTTCACAGCAGCGACCGCAGGCTACTCCCATCATCTGTGTGATCTTATCTTCCGTTTTTCAGTAGTTTTGTCGTTCCATGCTTAATAATATCAATTTTATTTATTCCTTTCAACGGTACTATATATATTTGCGCATTTTTGACGTCTTGCCATTCTGTATGTCAATGCTGCGAGGACTTCACACGTCCGTTACATCACCCAATGGCAAGGATAAAGCAAACTGTGGTCAAATTAAGGAAGTTGGATTTTAATAGTGATAACTACGCAGCTAATTATTTTACATGGCCTTCGCAGTTTCATGTCCTAAAACAGCAGCAGGCCCTTGGAAACAGCTGAAGGAGTATGATTGCTGAAATAGATTTCTGTTAAGGTAAATAGTCTAAATTGACTGTTTTTCTCTCTTCCTGCGCTGGAATCAATCCAACGACAGTAGCAGTTGCGAAACGCAACAATCTTGCAGGGATTTAAAATAAATGCCGTTGTTGTACTGTTATTCAAAACTATTTTCTTTGTATAATGACGGTCTGCATTTGACGACCTCCGCGGTGTGTGGGCGAGGTCGCTACGACGTAATCCTTTGATTGCTGGGTTCCTTGTTTGATTCCGCGTAGGGCATGAATATATGTTTAATTATTAGTTGTCTAATGATGTACCAGCATAAAGCGCAGGCGTGAGTTAGTATACAACAATAAAAAGCAGTCTTAAAGCTTCCGTTTACCTGATACCTGAACTACGTTGCAAAGTGTTGTAAATAATTGTTTTTCCACGAATTTTTTTAACGTGCGTCCAGAGTTTTCATAATACGAAAATATCACACACGTTATACGAGGGCTGTTTAATGCTTTTAAGACGTCACGCTCATTAGAAACGCTCTTTACGAGTACTACAAAATGTCTTAAAACTATTTTTTCAAAGTGCTACATTTCAAATTATAGGTGTAAGATATATTCAAAACTACTCAAGGGCCTTGCATTGAACATTCCTACAGACTTTCCACCAATAATATAATAGGGTCGCAGCTGAATCCCGATTGGTACACGCAACACGATGGAAACACTCCACGCCAGTTCAGAGACTTGCGCTTATCGACGATGGCGCATTTGATGCATTTGGCAATATCACCCTTATCGCACCTGCGCTTCTGTGTCTCAAACGCGAAAAAAAACTCCATTTATGCGGGAGAAGTGGAGACTAAAAGGAAAGGAGGAGTTTCGGCGAACAGGGGTTTGTTTAAAACGTCGGGGAGTGGGAAGAAAGGGAATGTGATCACTGCAGAATGTTTGCGGTGACAACTAAATTACGTCGTAGTTACTTTAAAAGTCTAAATTACAAATAAACAATTTTTATTTAATTATTTTTATATTAAGCTTCGTAATTTCCAAAAACTATTCGCAGGGTCTCTTTTAACAACTAGTTTCGTTAGGATCCTGTTATTTATACTTCTAAATTAACCGTGAACTTAACATAACCATGTAAATGACGTATTTTTGTCATCAGCCAATGAAATCGCTAATTATGCTCAAGTATTGCCTACTTGCAGTATCTTTACATTTTTTTAATCAAACCTATTGAAAAATCACCCCATGTATTACATGCTTTGGTTGTTTCCTAAATATGTCACGTAGCACGAACGTTTTATGCTTGTGTTAACATAAAGGTATCTTTATTTAGTTAAATTAGACCTTTATTTCTATTTTATCTACAAGCTATAATATTAAATGTATAATTAAGATGAATAAAAACAGGGAGAAAATATATGTGTTGATATTTCCTAGTAATAAATATGTAGTTCTCATGCGAAATATTAATAAAGTGAGTGCGCATAAATACGGCGCGTTGTCCCTTAGGTGTAATTATCAAGACTTTTGCATCAGTCGGAGGAATAACCCTAAAGTAGAACTTTGGCAGTACTTCAGAAAATATGGAAGTAACCAAGAATGGACTATATGTATAAAGCGGTAAAGTATAGCATGTTGTCAAATAATGACGCAAATTGTGCAGTTCTCTAGTCATGACCTACCCGTGTTTGCTTGACCTCGCACGGGTTCTGAAGTAGCTTTGCTTGGAAGGGCCGGTGGAGAGAGCTGCTAGGGCAGGGATCACGGGCGCTTCACGTTACACTTAACACGCATCACGTTACACTTTCACGTGCACGGAAAAAGTGGTATTTTCAAATGCCATATTGTGATACATCACGTGAGCTAGTAAACGTAGTGTATCAGAATGTAGCGGAAACTTTTGTTACTTTTCAAACTGGAATCTATTTTTAAAAAAATCAAAGTTTTTCGGCCGTATCTATATAATAACTGTGACGTGGCCAAGAATATATTGCAAAAATTGGCGTACATTAATTATTCTAATTTTTAAGAAAACTAGAAACTAGGAAATTTGCTATAACCTTCAGAATGAAATGCGTCTATGAGACTCAAACTTTAAATAGTAATATACTCTGATCTGGTCGGCAAAATAAAACTTTGTTTCGTAAAGCAAATAAAAGTTGCTGACTGTCACTTCATGAAGAACTTATTAATAAATCCGGCAGAGCAAAAACTCTATAAATCTTTACGAATGAACAAACAAAATAGTTAAACACTAACATCTAATATTTTTTCGTTCTTTGTTCCCTGTAAAAACGACACTATATGCACTAGGTTAAATATCGTGATTAAATAACGTGAGCAGACAACATTATGAAAACAAAAACAAAACCATCTTGCTATTGTGATTGACGTTTACTCATGCACAAAGTCGTTGGCGCTGCAGTTGCAGAAATGGCATGTCATGGAAGTGCACCCTGCGTTGATGCAGAGGCGTCTTTTAACCAAGTAGCTTATATTTGCAGCTGAAATGTCTGTTATTTGCTAAGAGTTATTTTGGGAGAGTCCANCACGTGCCACTTTAACGTTGCGTGTGTTTGTGCAGTCAGCACGATGCGGGACAACTGCAGCAGTAAATGCTACGACTACATGAAGTGCTTGGTGTCAAGTCATAAGATTTGGGAAATGGACAGCGTTGAACATATTAATGGATATTTATATTATAAATACGACACAAATCTACACAGAGAGAAAAAAGAACAAGAAGTAATTCCAGACTGGGCGTCGAGTCCTTATCGGAAATATTATATAATGGTAAGTAAGCATTCTTGATAGTCTGGATTTTTTAATGTCTGTTTTCATGGATTAAGACGTGTATCAGCTTTATCAACGTAGTTCCGGCAGCTACCAGCCATTGTCATTCGCGGTGGAATAATATAGCCATCGAGTATATAAGTAACAGAGGTGAAATGGCGCGAAGGTCGCTTTGATGTGGAGGTAGGTACCCATTCTCTGATTAGCTGCATGAGGCTGTGGACACAGGCCTCGTGTCTGATTGGCTACTGCGTGCTGCGAAAGGTTCCCTGTTGGCTGCGTTGCCGGCTGGTGAGTAGGTTAACAGGCGCTGATTGACGAACGGCGTTCCAACATTTTGCTGGCCAGTGACGCCATCCTGATAACTGGTGCGGCTGGAGTTCGAAGTAGGAGGATATAGAAGGCGTACGAAAATGCCGCACAAGGGCTTCGCGCGTGGCCGTGCCATACTAGCCCAAGTCCACGCGGCGTTGATCGGGTGTATCTCGATTCCCAGTCCATGGAGGCTGTCACTTGTAAATAGGAACAGGAAAAGTTCGCGTTTTGAATTACCTGTATGCTAGTGTCTACGGTCCTATGTATTTTCGAACCTCAGCTCTCTTTCCGCTAAGCCAGCGTGTGGCAAATTTTACCTCAAACCAGGTGACACGGAATTCGTTGCTTGTTTCCTTGCAGGTCTGTTATTTGCTAAGAGTTATTTTGGGAGAGTCCAATAAAATGTGACCCAATGGTAAATATAACGGAAATTCACATGAGTTGAAGTCTGCCTTGTCCCCACATAAATTTGCGATATTTTACAGTCCCTGCCTATAAATAATTACCTAGCGGCTGGGCTAGGTAACGTTAAACTTGTCTACCTTCTAGGTCTCAGTACTAGCGGCCGTTTCACCTCTGTATTCTAAGGTACTCTATGATATAGCTATATTAGTTTACAGCCAAAATATGGCCTTATTACATGAACGTGTTACGTGAAACGTCAATTCATAATGAACCTGGCTTAACGGACCCACTTTGCCCTTCCCTGATTGTAGACTGGGAGCCTCTACTCTAAATGCCACGATTAACGCGTCGCGGGTTCGGTAATGGTTCCCGGGCTGGGCGGGGCAGACGGCACATTAAGAAAACCCCGCCGTTCCCGCCATCGGGGTCACGTGACGGCGCGGGGAGCATTCCTGCAAGCCAAATGAAGCAGGCAGCCGACGCGCGCACATATCATTAGTGCTTTAACAGCCGAGCCAGACAGACAGGTCAACGACCAGCCGAGATACGGGGGGCTCGCCCCACAGAGCGCGCCCTAGTCGCCGTCCTCTGCCCACTGTGAAGGGCTTCGCACAGCTCACTACAGCCTGGCCACAGAGTACTTACGTATACAGAGGTGAAACAGCCGCTTGTGCCGTGAACTCCAGCCATATGAGGGGCAGTGGTGGTGTAGTGTTCAGACTACTCGCTTCCCACCAAGGCGAACCGGGTTCAATTGCCGCCTGGGTCACTCCCAGATTTTCGCAAGTGGGAATCGTGCCGGACGATGCCACTGGTTGGCGGGTTTTCTCGGGAATCTCCTGAGGTATTTAGATAAGTTTGTGGAGCAGTGGCCACTAAGACACAAGACCCGTTCCAAGAGCCTCGCGAAGCCAATCAGAGAATGGCTACGCTCACTTCAATGAAACCGCCACTCCGATTCGTCTTTGTGTACTTATCTACTCTGTGGCGTAGCGTCGTAGGACCCCAAGACGCCTGGTGTTAACTTGCAAAAATTATTGTGTATGTATGCTTTTTTGAAGTACAAGCCGTGTGCGAACATTTCGTCGCGTATATGTGTGAGGCACCGAACATCAACAGCCTTGTTTTTCCTCTCTTTATTCTTCACTACAAGCGAGAAGCTCGCCCGACTGCTTGTCGTCCAGTTGGCAAGCGAGTTAGAGGATAACCTGCACAGAATAGTCAGCATACCGGAGGATAATGATGAAAGTATCGCCTTACTTTGCGTTTCAGTATGAGGAAAGTATGTGGCGGCGCCATTGTTGTCTGTGAGGAGTAACTTGGTTTACCCCACGTCGTAATGTCGGAAAAGGTCTTGCAGTAGTAACGTGTACACAACCGATAAGGCAGCGTAACAATGCATTCCACCGCACTTGTGTACCCGCGAACACAATTATTTAAATATATTTAAACTTTAAGAGACATTATTTCTCGAGTGAGAGAGATACCTTGGACCTCAGTTTTATTAATTTGGGACACGGACCTGCACCATTGCGTTCCCAAGTTAGAAATCTTGCGCTACGCCACTGACATAAGTGAATCTCACATTACGTCCGCCGATATTTACAATCAACCCTTACGAAAAAAAGCATAATCGAGGCACATGCTACAACGAATTTTGTATAGGTTTTTATTCGTCGTTCTAGTTGCATATTGCTTACCCGGTACAGGGCGAGATGACGTAGTGCAATGCACGGAAGTACCTGACTCGATTCCCGGTTCAGCCATCCTGGTCTTTGTTTCCCCACCGTTTTCTGAAATCACTCCAGGCGGATTCCGGGATGGTTAAAATGTAATTTTTACAAGAATATATTCAAATTTAATTCTTCGTTTGAAAGTCGGTATTTAGTAAATAAATCTAACTATGAATATTTTGAATTTCCTATTACTACACTAGGTGCATCAATAGTTTTTAGATTATTGACGAAGTGCTGCATTTCAATACTAATCTTGTTTCATCCCATGTAAACTCCACCCCCAAAATTGGGGAGGGGGGAGGGAGGGAGAGGAAGGACTCAAGGCCTGTTAGCCACGCCCGCCCCAAGGATATCAGCCTTTAGGAAGCAGCATAAATTTTTTTAAACAAACATCACATCCTATGTAGCATTTGGTATACAGTTTTTGAAGCTTATATTTTTGGCAATTTAAACCATTTCAATTTCTTTTCAAATGAGTCTAAGTGCTAGCTTAGATCAGGCACTGCTGGGGTAGCCCAGCCCGTCTTGTGTTACCGGAAATTCCCGAGATATTACTAGCAAGGCTAAGGTGTAGACGAGGAAGAAAACTAGGAAGGAATTAGTTGAATGTTCAAATTATGTTGCACGCCATTTATAAACAAAAAAAAACGGAACCCTGAACCCTATTGGTAGGTGTGTTTTTTATCAGGAAATATCGTTTTGTTTTCACAGGTATTCAATAAATATTTGACTTTCCTACGTTTTGGTGCCCTTAGCGGAATTTTTTGTCCGACAAACTCTGTTGAGATATTCATTAAATAAATTTTCAACCAAAGCTTAAAAAAATTCGTAAGAAAATGCTTCGGCTGTACAGTCATTTTTCGCATGCAGCAATTTCTTGAAAGCGTGTATAAAAGTTGGAGAACAAAATAGAGAACATCTTCCTACACTTGTAATTACATTTTATATGGTAGGTTTCAACCATACAGCTATATGCGTTTTGTCACTGAAAGTAGTGTTGTAGGACAATTTGTTGACTATGTCGGCTTGTAAATTACGTGAAAGCAGAGGCGTTCTCGTAAGTGTATATATAAGTATTTGTATTGTGCCTATTATCTNGCGTTCTCGTAAGTGTATATATAAGTATTTGTATTGTGCCTATTATCTGTCCGGAAGATATCCAAACTTTGTTTGGCTACATCCCACCATGTTCTGTCAATTTTCATGAAAGAAAATTCCATCGAACATGATGACATCTGGCCTAGCTGAAACCTTATGGATTTGTACCCACAACACATGTGTAGTATTAAGGCCTTCATTTGCTCGATGTCGTTGGGAGGTGTATGGCAGGTGTGTAATACAAATACTCGCCAGGCGCAGTTGGTACTCGTGAGTGTGACTGTGGTTTCTCCGTGTGTTTCAGACGAGCCACTCGCCGACCATGTGCGCCATACCCAGTAAGACTGCCANTGTCCGGAAGATATCCAAACTTTGTTTGGCTACATCCCACCATGTTCTGTCAATTTTCATGAAAGAAAATTCCATAGAACATGATGACATCTGGCCTAGCTGAAACCTTATGGATTTGTACCCACAACACATGTGTAGTATTAAGGCCTTCATTTGCTCGATGTCGTTGGGAGGTGTATGGCAGGTGTGTAATACAAATACTCGCCAGGCGCAGTTGGTACTAGAGTGTGTGACTGTGGTTTCTCCGTGTGTTTCAGACGAGCCACTCGCCGACCATGTGCGCCATACCCAGTAAGACTGCCAGCTACCTCAACGCCACCTCTCCACGCGTGAGTTCAAACTTTATACTCTCACTTATTATTTCTGGGGACATTCCGGTTATCGCGAAAAGAGTTCCTCTGAAGTTTTTTTTCAAAACATGTTAGCTCAAATTTACTTTCTCTGTAGGATGGATTTAACTGTTACTCGTCTTATGTTTCTGGCTAATCATAGGCATTATTCAGTAGCTGCCGGAGTAACCTAATTCTGACTGGCCCAGTCAAATAGCACACTGCCTTTTTAGGATGAAAGAAAACTGCAGGTTTGCAAGTATAAGCTGTTCACGGTTAATTGAACACTTTTTGTAATCAACCTTTGGAAAATGCCAATGCATATTTTTTACGGGAATAATGACTGGCATGCGCCCAGTGAAGTTGGTAACGACGAGGGAAAGTAGTCCCATGTCTTAACGTTGAACCAAAAGTTTTGGGTAAACAAATATGTGAAAACTGAAATAATGTGTTTGCTTTCGGTTTATTTTTATATTTTCAGTTTACTTGCCCTACGCATGAGTAATGTGATCAGGCCCATGTTAATTTTACATACCGCGGGAGAATACACAGTGCGAAAACAAGTAGGTCATAAGCAGGGCTTTCAAGTGTTCAGTATACTGTGAACAGCCTGTAGGTTATTGAAATTTAGACTGCAAGGAACTCTTTTTCGCGAAAATCAGACGTCCTTACTGTTTACTGACGATGATGGTAGTGGCAGCTCAAGGTGTACTAGGCGGACTGATTCTGCAATAGATTGTTGTTGCCTTTTGTAGCGTGCTGCTGAAGGAACGACACAACAGCCAATCCTGAACCCAGAGAAGGAAGTTTTCCACGCTTGTAAATTTTTCGACCCGTCCGGGACTATTTGCTCATTAGTCACGCGTCGTGACCAACTATTTCAATCGGTCGGAGTTATTATCGTAGTGGTTCATAACTGCGTTTATTCCACAAAGTTGAGTATGGCACTTTATACACCCAGCAAAACTCTGGCTAGTGGTAAAATGAAGACAAAAGACCTGCTTTTCCTGCATTGACGGATNCACTTTATACACCCAGCAAAACTCTGGCTAGTGGTAAAATGAAGACAAAAGACCTGCTTTTCCTGCATTGACGGATGCAAATGTGTTTTTTTCCAATGCCAGTAATGTTGTATGAAATATTTAATGTTTAAATTTGCTAGAATTTATTTAATTTATTTATCTTTGCTTTATTCACATCTGACATGGTGTTGACATATTTACGTTCCTGACATTTTCATATTTCCACCTGATGGAGGTATAAATTAAGTGATTGGCCCCATAGCAATATTAGTTTTACATTGACGAAAGGGTACAAATATGAACAATGAACACACTGTTAAAAAAATTCCTGTGTATTCACGGAAATGTTTACGGGAACATATTGTTAGTATACGGAACCGCTATCCGTAATGACAAAAAGTGGAGCTGAGCGCCGTAAATACAAGATACCAAAGTCTCCGTATTTCCTATGCTTTCGGGTTTCGGGAACGAGCAATGCCAATTCTAAACGAAGNAATACAAGATACCAAAGTCTCCGTATTTCCTATGCTTTCGGGTTTCGGGAACGAGCAATGCCAATTCTAAACGAATCCTTCTTCACAACTTTAACCTAAAACTTATCGTTTCGGCGGCAGATAAGATATCCACGCCAATAAGATGTATTCCTTGAAACATCAAAAAGTATAATCGGGCACCTGTAATAACTAGCAACACTTAAAATAGTCAAGCATCACTAGACACTTAAAAAAAAGTTACATCACATCTAGAAATAACACATTTATATCTACAATAGTTACAAGAGATGTGAGGGGAGCTGTAGCCCATTAGTTATGATCTGCTAATATTTTTGATTATTGTTGAAATATCTCTTTAGAATAAAATATTTTCACCTTGTCGTGTAACACATTTTGGAGTAGAGGCCTCACTGACTACCTTCGCGAGCGCCTACCAGTTGACACATGTCACGAGGCACGTGGACAGCCAAAACGGATCGCAGTTACATGTGTCAATGTTGTGCCGAGTAAGAGCTGGCATATCGCNGAAATACCCTCAAATCCCAGGCACCTTATAGTCTGTGCCTGGAGGAATTAACTCCGACCCTATAAACCACTCTGTATGCCACAGGTGGGGAATAGCGTCAACCTTTCAAAAATTTCTACACATTGAAAAACAACAGAATAACAAAAATTATAAGTTTTTTTTTTACTGGTGGTACAGAAAACTAACAAGCAGATTTACGAAATGGTTCCACGAATTCTTGGAATGTTCTGTGAATTTTCCAGAAAGTCTCTTATTGAAAAAAAAAAAAAATTTAAATTTAAAAAAAACAGTGTAGCCGTCATTTTGTGAAAAGTTAGCAACACGTTTCCGTGAAATGATTTTTTTAAAAATATTAAAGAAAAGTGCATCCTAAGCACGGAATTTACACTACTGGCCATTAACATTTTAACACCAAGAAGGATGCACCTGAAGGACCCAACATCGGAGGAATGCGTAGAGCATGGTAGGACAATTACGTGATTAATGGTTCAGTTGAGTGGCGTAGAACGTCCGCCAATGGTGACAATGATAAGCGGTATATAAATGGAAGTCGGAGAGCCACCGGGAGATAGTGGCATTGTGTTTCCCGGCCTTTCGTGCACACAGACGGAGTTAGCATACCGNAAGTCGGAGAGCCACCGGGAGATAGTGGCATTGTGTTTCCCGGCCTTTCGTGCACACAGACGGAGTTAGCATACCGCGTCGAAGAACACGACAACCATACGAACAGGTTTACGCATTTGACCGCTGGAGAGTCGTGGCCTATCGGGATTGTGTATTATCCAACCGTGAAATTGGTTCTCGCTTTGGGAGAAATACCACCACAGTGAAGCGGATATAGGGTCAGTGGGTTGAAGAGGGACGGGATGACCGATGTACAGGAAACCAATGCCCTGTCGCACCAACGAGCGCAAGGACAGACAACTGATGTCCATTGCGATTACGGACCGTACAACCACATCAAAAACCATCGCTCGGGAGTTGAGGCATATGGCTCATCAATCTGTGTCCACACGCATTATGTGTCGCCGTCTGCAGCATCATAGCATCATGTCCAGGCACCCATTTCTGCTGCTGACACTGACTGCTCACCACCGGCACCTGCGGCTGCAGTGGTGCGNAGCATCATGTCCAGGCACCCATTTCTGCTGCTGACACTGACTGCTCACCACCGGCACCTGCGGCTGCAGTGGTGCGTGGAACGTCAGCCTGGAGAGACGAAAAGGCTTGTCATCGTCTTATCCGACGAATCCCGCTTCTGCTTGCATCACCACAATGATTGCATATCAGTATCTGGCGGCGCACGCCTGGCCGAGTTCTGCATTATGCACTGTCATATCAGCCCAGCACCTGGAGTTAGGGTATGGGGTGCCATCGTTGTTACGCTATCAACCTTTACATCGTGGAGGTGTTTTAGCCTGTCGTTGTTCCCTATATTCAGGGCCAGCCTGGGACCTTGTACCAGCAGGACAATGCGCGACTGCATGTGACACACATCGTCCGACGGTTGCTGAATAGCCATCATGTCACAGNTTGTACCAGCAGGACAATGCGCGACTGCATGTGACACACATCGTCCGACGGTTGCTGAATAGCCATCATGTCACAGTGCTTCCTTGCCCTGCAAGTTCACCGGGTATCTCGCCCATCGTAAACGTATGGTCCATGGTCGGACGGAGACTGGTCTGCCACAGGAGACTCGCGGTCACAGCGGTCGAATTTTGCGCGGAGATACGACAGACGGACATCCAAANAGACTGGTCTGCCACAGGAGACTCGCGGTCACAGCGGTCGAATTTTGCGCGGAGATACGACAGACGGACATCCAAAATATTTTTCTATAAGTGCTGCGTCGTGTAGCAGCAGTTATTGCCGCCCGTGGTGGGGTCATACAATAATTATTTTCTAATGTTCTGTACGTCATACCGAGCTGTAAGAGTAATTATGTCACCTGTGTATGATGGGTATTCTATCAAATAAATATGGTTGTGACAGCTTACGTCCTTCTTGGTGTTGCAATTTGAATGGCCGCCAGTGTAGAAGTTCTCAGTAAACTGCAGGTTATTTACATGGAACAGCAAACACTAGCACACCTTTCAAAAGTTTACCATCATCCACTGATGATCATGACGTTAATCTTACTGGCGAGGAATCGAAAAGTAGATGGTAGATGTAGTCTGTTCACGGAGTATAATCTAGTCACATTATCTTCACACTGTCTGAATAAAACATTTGAAAAATCACAAGATATAAAATATGTTAGACTGTTTCCATATATAACTGGTNTTCACACTGTCTGAATAAAACATTTGAAAAATCACAAGATATAAAATATGTTAGACTGTTTCCATATATAACTGGTAGTTTACACTTTCCTTAACATTAATGTATTTTCGTTTTGTGTTAAACGAAACGTTCACTAATAATAAGTTTATAAAGTATAATATGTATTTGACGTGTGTATTAATTAAGAAGAGAGAAATAAAATGTACCGTTGTTCAAGAATTGCCTAAACGTCTGCCAAAGGCAATAGTGATGTGACGATTGTTTACATTTGGTTTCAACACTAAACCCGCGCTTTTACGGCAGATAATTTAAATAAATTCTGCTGGACTTGATTATGTAGTGCTTCATTTTAAAACTTAATCAAAAATAGTGTTTACCTACTGGTATCAAAGCACTTATTTTAGTAAACAGTGAGTTAACCTTGGTCGAAGTCGCTTGGTTGGTTTTGACAGTTGTGCAGGTGAAAAAGGAATCGATTCGCAAAATATATTATTTGATTCAGTGTTGGAATTTTTCCAATATCTTTGGTTAGGAACGTAGAGGAAATATGGGATAGTGTGCGCATACGCCATGCGCAGTACCATTCTTCATGTTCCAACATTGGAATGCTTTTCTGCCAACAGCGCTATAAAAACAACGTGGATAGAATTTGAGGTTGGAACACCGTTTATGTGAATAAATATTCTGAAATGTTTATACGATTTCAAGAAATCTAGTTTTAATGCAACTAGANGTAAACGTTTGGGACAAGACGAAAATAGGTCTACCGCATCTTATGGTTGGTACTAGGAGATAGATTTCTGCGCACCTAACATGCGCACTCTACCCTGGTATTCCCCCTAGGAAAGTAACCACGAACAGAACTCAGAGTATATGAGTATACGGAGACGAAATGCTGTGGCAGATCCTTTGACGTGCCCGTGCTCGTTCTCTGATTGGGATTGGCTACCGCATNGTGCCCGTGCTCGTTCTCTGATTGGGATTGGCTACCGCATGTTGCGAAAGGTTCCGTATTAGCTGGGCTGCCGGCAGGCGAGTAGGTTACCAGGCGGTGATTGGTGAACGGCATTCCAGTACGTTGCTAGCCAGTGAGACCATAATTGCTGTCGTGCGCGGCTGGAGTTCGCGGAATAAGCGGATGTTTCACCTCTGTATTCTTAACCCTTTCATTCCCACATTGATTTATAATTGCTGGTGTTGCAAATTAGAAATGGTTTGATTCATACTGTACTAAAGTTGGCAAAGAACGTGTTTCGTTATCACAACCAATAAGCTGTAGTCTTTGTGCTTGGTGATCAGTGGTATGAACCAATCATATCTTGCAGTAGTAGCGCGGTTTACGAAACAGTTACCCAGAGGGATAATCATTAGACACTTAGCTTCGTAGAGTAGAGTGCTGGTGAAATATAAGCTTCTCTGTGCAGCATGTATACGATTGTCTACAATGGGCATGAAAGGACTAAGTACTGTGCGCCTAGACCTAGGTGTAAGGACGCCCCTGTGTAGAAAACGAGCGCGCCTTGCAGTCGAGTGCTGGACGCCCAGTTGATGGAACGCCGCGACGTGACGGATGCGGTCTGCTAAGTGGGTCACGAGGGGCGGGGAACAGTTGTGTTGTCGGCGCCTGCTCGCAGCCCGCAGTTAACTCGCTTGACGGGCCGTCAGCTGTCAGCTGTCTTCCCCCTTCTTCAAACTTCCCCCGTAGCCTGCTCCACCTGGTGGTCGTCGGTTCACCACGACTTTCTGCAACATGCTCACACTTCTTGAATCAAACCTTTCATAAATCACACCATGTGTTTCGTGTTAAGTTGTTACCTAATTATGCTATTTATCACAAGCGTTTTATACTTGCGTTAACATTAAAGGACCTTATTTTTAGTTAAATAAACATTTTATTGACTTATAACTTATGAATTATAATATTTTGTTGTGCATTAAAACAGTGAGAAAAAACGTGTGTTTGTAATACCTAGTCAAAAATAGNGGTCGTCGGTTCACCACGACTTTCTGCAACATGCTCACACTTCTTGAATCAAACCTTTCATAAATCACACCACGTGTTTCGTGTTCAGTTGTTACCTAATTATGCTATTTATCACAAGCGTTTTATACTTGCGTTAACATTAAAGGACCTTATTTTTAGTTAAATAAACATTTTATTGACTTATAATTNATTATGCTATTTATCACAAGCGTTTTATACTTGCGTTAACATTAAAGGACCTTATTTTTAGTTAAATAAACATTTTATTGACTTATAACTTATGAATTATAATATTTTGTTGTGCATTAAAACAGTGAGAAAAAACGTGTGTTTGTAATACCTAGTCAAAAATAGTTCTTATGTTAAATATTATTTAAATGAGTCCGCACAAATGCGGTTCGTCGTCCGTTTGGTCAAATTTCGTAGACTTGGATAACCTCTGTTTGCATGAGGTGGGTGACTATCCTGGACGTAAAACTTTAGCACGACTTCATAAAAGTTGAAAGTAACTGTGAACTGACTCAAAGTATAAAACTATGATTATTATTTGGTGGCCACCGCCCTTATATTACGAACACAGAGGTGAGACATCCGCGTATTTCACGTACTACAGAAGCACACACCAGCAATTTGGCGTCACTGGCCAGCAACATGTTGGAACACCGTTCGCTAATCTGCGCCTGGTCATCTACTAGCCAGCCGGCGGCCCAGCCAATAGGGAATTTTTGCCTTACACAGTAGCCAATCAGACACAAGGCTCGTTCCCAGAGCCTCGCGCAGCAGACAATCAGAAAATGTGTACGTCCACGTTATTTCGCCTCTGTGTACTTACCTATTCTGTGCTGAGGCCTGGGATAGAAAAGCGGACTCGGTCATTCATTTCACTTCTGTATTTTTACTAATTCTATGTATGTAGGTATACGTAGAGACTATAACCCTAGGAAAAGTTTACTGTTTCCCTGGGATTTAACGTGGCATGTCCGACAGTTCCCTTTGAGGTTTTATTTCGTTACTGGTTGTAATGTATGTATGAAGCTATTTTCCCATTTCACTGGATTAATTATAATTGTGACACTCTAAAACAGGATGTTTGTGACTGGTCTACAAAGAATTTAGCCGAGAGAAAAACTTGTTCATTNATAATTGTGACACTCTAAAACAGGATGTTTGTGACTGGTCTACAAAGAATTTAGCCGAGAGAAAAACTTGTTCATTCAATCATAAAAGGATAAACTAGCCAGAGTGTTATCGATAAAATATTTGCTCTAAAATGTTTCGCTATTTTCCAGTGTCTCTAGGCATGCATAACTAGAAACCCGGAAAATTCGCGGATTCATTTGGCAACAAGCTAGACTCCACAATTATTTGTGTAATGGAGCCTCAGTCAGTTGTTCAGTGGCTGTTGCTCCAGTTTAAACATAGAGAAGATAGCACGTAATTCAGTCCTTCTTTACTTGCTGATTCTTTATTGGCTCGTACAGGGCGTGTCTAACAAATGGGGTGCAATTGAAAAATCTAATCAAATGTTTACGTGAGCTGAGTATTTCGAGGATTCTTACGGTGACAGAATTGACTACAAGAGCTAATTGTTTCGTTCTACTGTTATGATTGGAATGCAGTTGCTTTTTTTNCTTACGGTGACAGAATTGACTACAAGAGCTAATTGTTTCGTTCTACTGTTATGATTGGAATGCAGTTGCTTTTTTTTAACCAGGACTTTTATAACTGTGATCCAATAACAAACTGAAAGTAAGAGTGATACCTAGTCATGAACAATNTTTTTTTAACCAGGACTTTTATAACTGTGATCCAATAACAAACTGAAAGTAAGAGTGATACCTAGTCATGAACAATTCTGGCAGCAGTAAATAAATACAAATTTGCCAAATGTTCGATTTTATTTAGAAAACAGCTAAGCATGTCTTACATGCTGTCATTTTTCAAATATTTTATTCAGACAGAGTGAAAGTACTGTGAATCGACTACATCTCCCAAGTGCTTTTCAATTCCTCGCCAGTAAGATTTACGTCGTGACCAGCAGTGAGTGGTTGATGGGGAACTTTTGAAACGTGATAGCTTTTGCTGTTTCATGTAAAGGATCAGTAGTTTACTGAGAACTGCTACACTGCTGGCCATTAAAATTGCCACACCAAGAAGGCCGTGAGCCATCACAGCCAGATTTATTTGACAGAATACCCATCATACACAGGTGACACAATTACTCTTGCCGCTTGGTATGAAGTACAGAACTTGGGGAAATCAGTACTGTGTGACCCCACCATAGGTGGCAATAACTGCTGCTACACGCCGCGGCTTTTAAAGTTACAATCTAAACTTCACTGTCCCGGACATGCCCGAACGAAATCAGTAATTTCTTTTGTTGATGGCTCTTATACGATGTCGCTAACCTGTGTGACCGCAATACTGGAGATCGGTTGTTCTACCGCTGAGTATTTACTGTTTGCTAGCCCTATCTTTAGGACGTTCCATACAATTATTTAGACCAGTAGTATAAGTCAAAGGAGCGATTAATATCTTGGAATTCAGTTTTCTGCCAAATAACGCGAATTTTGCAGGTCTATATACCAATAGGTGATTGATGTTGGGCGGAGTAAATAGAGAACTGCGANGCCAAATAACGCGAATTTTGCAGGTCTATATACCAATAGGTGATTGATGTTGGGCGGAGTAAATAGAGAACTGCGGATTCTATTCTGCTTGCACATCAACTCGCGAAATAATTGAGGCTCTGTGTTACGCGTAACCGGGAGGTACACAAGTCTGAAGGGCGATCAATCCCAATTCAAGTGTTTACTACTAGACGAGAAGCGGTTCGTATATGAACGTCGTATAAGAAGACGTAGGAAGATTACAAGCATTGCAAAAATTCATTTCGAATGGTAAGGCGGGTGGTTCGTACAAGAATGGAAAGTCAAGCATGGCGCTCTGACGACTCGACTACCCGTCGTGGCAGACGGGGAAGGAACGTAGCGCCGTGACCCCTGGCACATGGCGGCTGCCTGCCAAGTGAGGTCAGGGTAAGTTGGTAACTAGCCCCCTGGGGCAGTTGTGGAAGTGTTGAGGGGGAGCGTTGTTGCAAGTGGGGTGTTTCTCGGTGCCTGCCGATGACGCCTGGAGAAGAGACGTGCTCCTCGTGTCTAGGTATTTCTTCCAGGTAGATGTGTCTTTCGTTCACTGTTTACTCGGCTATATACTTTTGAGATCCCTATACTCACTTTCTTATTTCTCCCCCTTGCGAATTCATTCATGTAGTCTGTCTTGTTAACGAGTGCACGTTTTTACACTTCTGGAAATATACATGTTTATGTTTATTTCTTTGGCGAAATATTTACGGTTGACATACTGGTCAGGTTCACAGCTGAGTGTGTTCAGTTAAACATCGCTTGTGTCGGAGCGACACACCGCTGTAGCCACTGAATCGGCTGTTAACAGGATTATTTTCAGAACTGGCAAAAAAAATCGCACACATTCGTGAGACAGACTATACGCCGAGAAAAATCAGTAAATAAGTGACAACAATTCAGTAGTCGGTTTTTAAAAGCATCAGTTGACATTTCGAGATCTGCGCTCGTTTGCTGGCATTCAAGACAAAGTTAGATGCGAGGCGCCTATATAAACAACTACAGCAACACTAGTTCTGCTGGTCTCTTTGTTACCACTCACGACCGTCTTACTTTAAGTTAAACATTTTTTTTGCTGTTTCGCAGACAAAAAAAATTAGCTAAAATGTTTCAATGTCCGCCAATTTGAAAATATGAGTGTCTAACTCTCTCAAAGTTTATCAGTTTACATGGGCTGGCATAGTGCAACTTGCTTTCCAAATTTGGTATAAATCTGGCGTTTTTCGGAGATATCGCTGAATTTAAATTTTCCATGTGGTGCTATTTTACAAAATGCTGAACAAAAGAGATTTTATGTTGGCAAATTTTATGGTAGTAATATATACAGCCAGGATAGAAAGTTTCATTGGAATAAATTACATGGTTTTAACGATTTAACATATAAAACTAAANGCCAAATAACGCGAATTTTGCAGGTCTATATACCAATAGGTGATTGATGTTGGGCGGAGTAAATAGAGAACTGCGAATTCTATTCTGCTTGCACATCAACTCGCGAAATAATTGAGGCTCTGTGCTACGCGTAACACAAGTCTGAAGGGCGATCAATCCCAATTCAAGTGTTTACTACTAGACGAGAAGCGGTTCGTATATGAACGTCGTATAAGAAGACGTAGGAAGATTACAAGCATTGCAAAAATTAATTTCGAATGGTAAGGCGGGTGGTTCGTACAAGAATGGAAAGTCAAGCATGGCGCTCTGACGACTCGACTACCCGTCGTGGCAGACGGGGGAGGAACGTAGCGCCGTGACCCCTGGCACATGGCGGCTGCCTGCCAAGTGAGGTCAGGGTAAGTTGGTAACTAGCCCCCTGGGGCAGTTGTGGAAGTGTTGAGGGGGAGCGTTGTTGCAAGTGGGGTGCTTCTCGGTGCCTGCCGATGACGCCTGGAGAAGAGACGTGCTCCTCGTGTCTAGGTATTTCTTCCAGGTAGATGTGTCTTTCGTTCACTGTTTACTCTGCTATATACTTTTGAGATCCCTATACTCACTTTCTTATTTCTCCCCCTTGCGAATTCTTTCATGTAGTCTGTCTTGTTAACGAGTGCACGTTTTTACACTTCTGGAAATATACATGTTTATGTTTATTTCTTTGGCGAAATATTTACGGTGGACATACTGGTCAGGTTCACAGCTGAGTGTGTTCAGTTAAACATCGCTTGTGTCGGAGCGACACACCGCTGTAGCCACTGAATCGGCTGTTAACAGGATTATTTTCAGAACTGGCAAAAAAAATCGCACACATTCGTGAGACAGACTATACGCCGAGAAAAATCAGTAAATAAGTGACAACAATTCAGTAGTCGGTTTTTAAAAGCATCAGTTGACATTTCGAGATCTGCGCTCGTTTGCTGGCATTCAAGACAAAGTTAGATGCGAGGCGCCTATATAAACAACTACAGCAACACTAGATCTGCTGGTCTCTTTGTTACCACTCACGACCGTCTTACTTTAAGTTAAACATTTTTTTTTGCTGTTTCGCAGACAAAAAAAATTAGCTAAAATGTTTCAATGTCCGCCATTTTGAAAATATGAGTGTCTAACTCTCTCAAAGTTTATCAGTTTACATGGGCTGGCATAGTGCAACTTGCTTTCCAAATTTGGTATAAATCTGGCGTTTTTCGGAGATATCGCTGAATTTAAATTTTCCATGTGGTGCTATTTTACAAAATGGTGAACAAAAGAGATTTTATGTTGGCAAATTTTATGGTACTAATATATACAGCCAGGATAGAAAGTTTCATTGGAATAAATTACATGGTTTTAACGATTTAACATATAAAACTAAANTAATATATACAGCCAGGATAGAAAGTTTCATTGGAATAAATTACATGGTTTTAACGATTTAACATATAAAACTAAAATAGCTATATGACCGCCGTTTCTAAAATATGTATCTGACTTACCTAAAACATGTAATTTAACATTACTTATTGCAGTACTATTTGTTTGCCAAATTTTGTAGGGAACACTCAATTGTTTCCCGAGATATTACACAAAAACTTTATTAATTTATGTAGCACTATCTTACAAAATGGCCGACAAAAGTGTTTGTTGTTTGGCTTATACGTATATTGTAATAGATACTGTAAACACGCAAAATTTGGTTGACATTGTTTAATGGTATGGTAGGTATACAAAATAAACCTTAAATATTTGTATGGCCACCATTTTGCGAATAAGTGCCTTGTGAAGTTTAATTACCTATATTCACCTGGCCTACCATAGTATTACTTACGTGCCAAATTTGGCGAAATTTGGTTGAGTAGTTTTAAAGATATAAAACGTAAAAGCTTTATTTATTCATGTGGCACTATTATTCAAAATAGCTGACAAAAGAGGCTCCATGTAAACACATTTTATGTTTGATATATATACTCCCAGCGTACAAAGTTAAGTTGGAATTGATTCAATGGCTTCAAATATATAGCATACTGTGCTAAAAATTGATATATGGACGCCATTTTGAAAATAAATGTCTGACATATTTGAAACATATTTGCACATTTCAACNTGCTAAAAATTGATATATGGACGCCATTTTGAAAATAAATGTCTGACATATTTGAAACATATTTGCACATTTCAAATGCCGCAGTACTACTTGTTTGCAAAATTCGGTATGAATCTGTCAATTGCTTCCCGTGATATTACACAAAAACGTTANTGCCGCAGTACTACTTGTTTGCAAAATTCGGTATGAATCTGTCAATTGCTTCCCGTGATATTACACAAAAACGTTATTAATTAATGAGCGCTATCTTACAAAATGGCGGAAAAAAGAGGTTATTGTTTGGCTTATATGATGCTTATAACATATACGTCAGCGTACAAAATTTGGATGAAATTGGTTGAACAGTATGGTAGTTATACCAAATAAACATAAAATATTTACATGGCCTTAATTTTGAAATTAAGTGCCTGATAAAGTTCAATTACTTATATTTACCTGACCTTTTATAGTATTGCGTACGTGCCAAATTCGGCGAAAAAATTGGCTTTTTAGTTTTCGAGATATAACGAAAAATATTAATTATTTCATGTAGCGCTATCTTCCAAAATGGGTTATCTACAACAACATTCTCCTCTGAATTCAATGCTTTCACCTTGAGCTCTCAACATACAAAATTTTGTTTAAATCAGTTGAATGGTTTCAGAGATNTATCTACAACAACATTCTCCTCTGAATTCAATGCTTTCACCTTGAGCTCTCAACATACAAAATTTTGTTTAAATCGGTTGAATGGTTTCAGAGATATGACATCATCCTTTTTTAAAATGGCCACCATTTGGAAAGTAAGTGTCTGGCATGGTCGGAACGTATCAGATTTAGGTGTGCTTACTTAGGACTATATGTGTACCGAGTTTGGTAAAATTATGTTCACGCGTTCAAAAAATGAAGGAGTTGGGGCTCACACACGCACACAGATACGCACATACACACACACACAGTC
>NQII01001371.1:29802-58116 GCA_002778355.1 Clitarchus hookeri
TGAAGGTCCCGTTTTTTTGGTTTTTTGTTTGTATCTCGTTAACGGTAAGTCCTACGAATGAAATTATTCTTAACAAAATAAAAGCTTATACAATTTGCTACAAGATTGTTATTTTTTCTCTGTTCGCCACAGTTTACAAGATATCCGCCCGCAAAAATCGTTAATTTATGAAAAACAATTTTTTGCCTCACGTTTTTCGTTAAAGGTTTGTTTCTGGCACTCCAGCCCTTTGCTTTACAGGAGAGTCTTCGCGCAAAACTTTGTAGGGCATTAAATTTCATTTGAAATTATATGCACATTTACTATTTTATCTTCAACTGGGCCAAAGTTACAGCAATTTGAAAATCTCAGGTTAAATCAACCATTTTTAAAGACAACCCCTTATATCACTTTCTCTTTTTGAAAGGTTATTCATTGTTTTCCTTAAGCTTATGTGGTTTATTAGTAGTTATAAAACCCGGGAAGAAGGTGATTAAATAATAACAACCATTTTTAATAGTTTAATTTATTTACAAGAAAGTTAATTCTAAAAGTAAAATTGGTAAAAATATATACAATAATTGTAGCACAGAAAAATATAAAAAAAACATTAAATTGGAATTGAGAAGGTCTTGCTCGTTTGGGACATGAGGGTCCGGCATCTGGCTCCTCTTCCGGCTCATCTTCTACGTCTGTATCATTGGTGTCAGCTGGCGATGTGGGGGGAAACTTCAGTTATTTCATAATCGTCTTCTTCAATCAAAACGGCACACAATTTAAGAAACTACCCTGGTAGTTCAGGCACAATGGCGAGCAGCTCATTGACACTTTTCTGCACCCACATTTCATTGAACTGGAATCTTTTGTACACTTGCAGAAGATGGTATTTAAAATTTCTTCAGGTGCAGCTGGCTCCTTATTGAGTACAGGAGAAAGGATATTATCTGCCCTGCGCTCCCAACCCCACAATTCTGGAAGAAGTTCTTGATTTAGCAATAGTTGCACCTGAAGAAATGCGCGGAAGGAATGCTCCTCTTCGTCGCCCCCTCGGTTGGTGGGAGAAATGAAATATCCGGTTTCATTTTTGCTACATATTTTAGGAAACATTTGTAGCGATATGGGTTTAGCGAGGTCTCCTTGGCTGGGGCGCCATACCATCTGAGCATGCAGATTTGCCCAGCTCGCTCAACCTCAGTCGGTGTCGAGGAGGCAATGTAAAAAACCTCAGCTGCTCTGCGGATTTCCTGGTTTCGCTTGTAGAGCTTGATGATACCAATCTTACTCCTGTGAAATGCTGCAAAGGTGGTGTCAGCCTGTGAAAGCATGCAAGAACAGAATTTCATCCAGTCCCTGTTGCTGCATCAGTTGGGTGGAATAAACGTTTGTTTCGACCTTCCCTCGGCCAGGTTTGATGAGTAAGATGTTGTGGTCAGCAGGAGTTTTAGCGGTAAGGAGCAGTGCAAGATCTACATCTTCCCCAATGACAGCCACTTTGGTCGTTCCTTCCATTGATTGTTCAATGACTGTTGTCACGATCAGCAAGTCAGCGTCGTCTGGTGCTTGAATCGTGTCAATGCCATTGCCATGGAGTTTAGATTTAAGAAGTTCGATCAGTCTAGCTTTTTTGTGCTGATTGGAGAGGAGAAGTTCTTGGTTGACTATAATTTCGGTGTCCAGGTTGAAATGAATGTCTACCGACTTTTTCATTTGGTACCGTCGTACCTGTTCTGCAAACTTAATGATATTTGGTTAGTTGTTGTATCCATCGAATACTACAGTGCACCTCCTCCTGGAGTAATGGGTATTAATGATATTGACATATCCCTCACAAATTGCGGCAACTGGCGATCCTCTTTGCCAAATCACTTTATGTACGAGATATCCTCCATCAACAACTGCATTATAATTTGGTAGGTCTATGCTCTCCTTGGTTGGTTCGAAAAGGTGATAAAAGACTGATTTTTTGTCTTCCTCATACCACCTTCATTAAATAAGGCCAACGGGAATGGGGCTAATTCGTATTTCAAATAATCTTTCAGATCTTAATCGCTTTTTTTACTGATGTAAATCCTTTGGAACAGTAAGAAAGGATCTACTGCAACGTTTTCGTCGTGGATCTTGATGGACGAACTAACAGAGGAAAGTGGGAGTGCCCTATCTTTTCGTGACAACTTCACATCTGAAAATGGCAAGTTTACCATTTTACTCATTGCTTTGCTTACTANGTAATAGCGTCATAGCAGTTGCCTGTATTATCTCCCACCACTCCTGTAGCTATCGACATGATTTCACTGGTTTTAGGGAATGGTGGATGATTTTCTAGCCATGCCATCAGTTTAGAAGTGTCAGCTGTGTCTTTTGTCATGCGCGCCTCCCCAAAATCCTTGTGCTGCTCACTTGAAGTGAAGAGTACTCCACAAAACTCCTCCAGTGGTGTGCAAACGTCATGAGTTGCATTCAGTCCCACAACCCACTTACTTATTACACTATCACTGACACCCCTTCCACCCGTTACGACGACACGGCTTTTGAAGCTTCGCATTAGAGTGGTCTCAATTGTCATATCTGACCACACACCTGACCAAAAGCTATCAGACCGACGCATTGTGAAGGCACCATTGACGAATTGTTGGTGATCTACTGCAGTCAATTTCGATGGAAGATTCTTCATATCCTGTACATACAGTTGGCAGGATTTAGCGTAGGGAAAGTGGCCTGATGCATGAAAGTATGGTATCATCCTCTTGATAATATTGAGATGAGCATCCCAATCTCCTTACCTCTCAGCATGAATGTATTCTTTCATCAAATTCTCCATCTGGAAGTATTGGNGAGATGAGCATCCCAATCTCCTTACCTCTCAGCATGAATGTATTCTTTCATCAAATTCTCCATCTGGAAGTATTGGATCCACAGCTTCGCAGTTCGTCCATTCTCACTGAGCTGTTGTAATGCTTCACCAAATTTGTTGACCAGTGATTTCAGGTGTGGGTTTTCATTTAATGATCACAGTGAGGGAGGCTCATTTAGAAAATTAGACATAATTTTTTGACACATATCTGTTCTTCCTCCGTTATTAGGATGTGGTCCAGTATAATGTTTGACAAGGCAGTTTGTGTGAGCAAATGACCTCTGACTGCCCTGGCAAAAGCATGGCCTTGAAGCATCTGGTCAACTGATACTGGAGCATAAACCGTACTCAAAAGTTCTTTCAGGCCACTTCCGGACGTAAGGTAGCCCATGCATCCTAAATAGGACATGAGGAGGTGAAAACCACCAAGACGCACCACACACTTAGATAGATGAGAGTCAGGTGGTGCACCAGCAATTACTTCTCTCCCTTTCCAATNGCCTTGAAGCATCTTGTCAACTGATACTGGAGCATAAACCGTACTCAAAAGTTCTTTCAGGCCACTTCCGGACATAAGGTAGCCCATGCATCCTAAATAGGACATGAGGAGGTGAAAGCCACCAAGACGCACCACACACTTAGATAGATGAGAGTCAGGTGGTGCACCAGCAATTACTTCTCTCCCTTTCCAATNCCACCAAGACGCACCACACACTTAGATAGATGAGAGTCAGGTGGTGCACCAGCAATTACTTCTCTCCCTTTCCAATACAGAGGCTGGTCAAACGTGATGATCACACATTGCTGATTGATTTATTCACATAAGTCTGCAGTATACGTCAATTCTGCGTGCACTGTATCATAATTACATGGAGGAGCATTTATGAAAGGACGGGGAATAACGTTAGTTTTTTCACTGTAATCTCCTCTGGTCACAGTGTGCATATATCCCATCCATTCTGAAACTGGAATACGTTGCTTTTGAGCGAGCAACCACAGGGTATCGTATGGTGGAGGATGTGCTGATTCCTCAGGTATTTCCGGTAAATAACCCTTAAAAAACACAATGTGAGGTTGTCTTTAAAAATGGGTGATTTAACCTGAGATTTTCAAATTGCTGTAACTTTGGCCCAGTTGAAGATAAAATACTAAATGTATATATTATTTCAAAAGAAATTTAATTCCCTGCAACGTTTTTCCCGAAGACTCCCATGTAAAACGAAGTGCTGGAGTGCTAGAAACAAAGGTTTGATGAAAAACATGAAGCAAAATTTTTTTTTTCATAAATTAACTATTTTTGCGGCGGATATCTCGTAAACTGTGTAGAACAGAAAAAAAATGAATAGAAACAATCTTGTAGAAAATTTTATAAGATTTTATTTTGTTAAGAATAATTTTATTTGTACGACCCACCGTTAACGAGATACAAGCGAAAAAAACAAAAAAAAAGGGACCTTTAACCCCCCCCCCCCCTTTTCCTCCATAACCGCTTCCGTCAGGGATAGAATACAGGACTTTTAGTATGTTTACCTCCTAACTACTCCAAACACATTCCAGAAGAAACGATTCTACCATTTTCCATGTCCTATACACCCCCTTTTTGAGCGTTCGTTGACTGGACTATAAGCATGTTTTATTTTGGCAGCCGGCGCACTACAACGACCCGGCCCCCGCGCACTACACTGAAAAGCCAAAAAAACTGGTACACCTGCCTAATATCGTGTAGGGTCCCCGCGAGCACGCAGAAGTGCCGCAAGACGACGTGGCATGGACTCAATTAATGTCTGAAGGTATGCAGGAGGCAATTCACACCATGAATCCTGCAGGGCAGTCCACAAATCCATATGAGTGCGAGGCGGTGGAGATCTCTTCTGAACAGCACGTTGAAAGGCATCACAGATATGCTCAATAATGTTCATGTCTGGTGATTTAAGTGGCCAATGAAAGTATCTAAAGTCAGAAGAGTGTTACTTGAGCCACTCGGTAGCAACTCTCGGTGTGTGGGGTGTCGCATTGTCCTGCTGGAATTGTCCACGTCCGTCGGAATGCACAATGGACATGAATGGGTGCAGGTGATCGGACAGGATGCTTACGTATCTATCACCTGTCAGAGTCGTATCTAGACATATCAGGGGTCCCATTTCACGCCAACTGCACACGCCCCATACCATGACAGAGCCTCCACCAGCTTGAAAAGTCCCCTGTTGTCATGTAGGGTCCATAGATTCGTGGAGAGGTCTCCATACCCGTACACGTCCATCCGCCCGATACGATTGGAAACGAGACTCGTCAGACCAGGCAACGTGTTTCCAGTCATAATCAGTCCAATGGTGGTGTTGGCGGACCCAGGCGAAGCGTAAAGCTTTGTGTCGTGCAGTCAATAACGGTACACGAGTGGGCCATCGGCTCCGAAAGCCCATTTCAATGATGATCCGTTGAATAGTTCGTACGCTGGCACTTGTTGATACCCCAACATTGAAATATGCGCTAATTTGAGAAAGGGTTGCGCGTCTGTCACGTTTAATGATTCTCATCAGTCGTCGTTTGTCCCGTTCGTTCACGATCTTTTTCCGGCCGCAGCGATGTCGAAGATTTGATGTTTTACCGGATTCCCGATGTTCACGGTACACTCGTGAAATGGTCGTACGCGAAAATCTAAATTTTACCGCTACCTCGGAGATGCTCTGTCCCATCTCTCGTGCGCTGACTATAACACCACGTTCAAACTCACTTAAATCGTGAAAACCTGCCATTGTAGCAGCAGTAACCGAGCTAGCAACTTTGACAGACGCTTGTTGTCTTATATAGGCGCTGCCGACCGCATCTCGTTACTGTGATTGTTTCCTTGCCTCTGTTATTTGTATACGCACGCCTATACCAGTTTTTTTTGGCTCTCCATTGTACATCTCGTTCCGGCGGCTTGGCCGAGCCGTTGTAGTGCGCCGGCTGCCATACGATAGCATGCTTGTTTATTTTGTTTTGCTGAAAGGTCCGTTCTAGGCCGATCTGATCCGATCCAAGCGGAACAAGTGCGCGCACTCCTTCGCGCAGTTTCTTTGCTACCTCACGTGACCCGGGTATACGTGCAGAAAAAAAAGTGACAATTCCAGCGATCAGAACTTTTAGCGAGTTACTGTTACATTTGCTTTTACTCAGTGGCTAAACATCTACGGGGTGGGGGCAGAGCATAAAGTGCATCTCCCTAAATTCAGCAAAGGGTGCCAGTATGACAATGAATTGGCTACCAAACTGGATTTGTTAATCAAGATGCATTGGTATATTTTATTGTAATATCGTTATTATGGGTTATAGACTGTTTTCCATCTTTTATGCAGGATACAATTTAGATTTTGATTACATCAGAATTAAGTTTAACACAGAAGCAAAAATGCCATTAGAGAGTCTGTCAAATACTTGCCCCCCGCCTAGGCGTTTAGGCACCCCGCCTGCAATNCAGAAGCAAAAATGCCATTAGAGAGTCTGTCAAATACTTGCCCCCCGCCTAGGCGTTTAGGCACCCCGCCTGCAATGGTTTTTTCGCCACTGCTTTTACTAGACACTCATCGAAGTCAGTAATAAATACTGTGGAATAAGACAGGACCTCGTCCTGAGAGAAAGGTTATTGTCAAATTCTGTTCACCCACCATAGTCTTTTATCAACTCAAGTGAGCATGTTTTCAAATGAACAAAACAATTTTTGTTACTTTTCAAATTGCGTTTATTCTATAAAATATTTTGTTGGAGCATCTACATATTTATTTGGCCATACACAAACAGATATATTGTGGATGAGGATAAACCTTTCTCTCTATGCAGTTCTGTGCTATTTTGTCAAGGGTAAAACGTCTTAACTTTTTGCAGTTGATAAAGCACTTCTAAAATCAACGTCCGAATAAAGTTCCTGCTCATAATTACAAATAACTCACACGCTGACTGACAAGGTTCCAGTAAAGTTGGCAGCGCTGTAGGAAAACTAGTTCAGCGTTTTTCACGTCGTATTGTTACAAATCGCTTAGGGCGTGACAAGGTATTACTCCAGGGTACTGCTAAGTAGTAAAACATCCATCCGCTCTTCGTCCTTTCCCTTGTCCCTCCCTAACGTATCGTACGAAGCGCAATGCTTCAAGGGCATCACCGGTAAACAGAGAAGAGCGGGAATGGTTGCAAAGCGAGCGGTGATATCGCTAGAACGAGCCATGATGGCGCTGTCGTGACTGATGCTACCTCCGTTTTTATAAGATTGAATGTTTTGAGTAGTCGTTGCGCGAATTTTCTGGTCATCCCCCTTCCCCTTACCACGACTCGTGGTGCTAAGAACCCTCTAGGCAGAGTCGAATCAGCTAAATAAGCCACGGCGTGTATCTGGTTAGAGAGCCTTGAGTCGCCGACTGCCATTAGCGACAGGCGTGTGATACCATCGGAGCAACAGGCGACGACGCAGTGGCAGCGAGTGATTTCTGCGTGCATCGGGAGGAGAGAGAGAGAGAAAGAAAGAGAGAGAGAGACTGACCAGCTAGACTGTAGGAAAGTGGGACTGGATGCGTGAGTGACGNGAGACTGACCAGCTAGACTGTAGGAAAGTGGGACTGGATGCGTGAGTGACGGACATTTGTAATGGTGTTACGGTATAGCAGTGGACATATTGGGGCTATATGCGTAGACAATAAGTGAGGGTTAGTGACTGTAGCTAGTATACAGACAGTGATAAGGACTTTAATTATAATTGATATTTGCATTAANCGGACATTTGTAATGGTGTTACGGTATAGCAGTGGACATATTGGGGCTATATGCGTAGATAATAAGTGAGGGTTAGTGACTGTAGCTAGTATACAGACAGTGATAAGGACTTTAATTATAATTGATATTTGCATTAAATATTGTGCACACTGATAAGATAATAAGTGAAATCATACAGATAGGCAGTTTAGTGTTGTAAATAATATCTGTGTGTATTTTATAACTTTGTTAATCAATTAAGAAATTAAATTAAGCTCTTTTATTTTTATTAACACCTCCATATTTCACGAATTCTGATACGCCCACAGGCAACTTGTAATAGTAATAATACTTCACTATAGAGCGGCAGTGTCAAGTGATACAGAGACAAACACGAAAGTAATTTCTCATAACTGCAAAAGTCACTGAATAAACGGCTGACTCGGGTACTTCGAGACATACGATATAGTTACTCTACATATAATATTCTATTAAAAATGATTTAATATATTTTCCTTAAAATACGTTGTTTTAACTTTTTTTTTTTTTTCAGTATTTATCAAGTACAACTTATTTACCTGGCTTAAAATGGATGAAGGCAGTGCATATTAGTTTTCTTCTTTTCAAAGTAGCATATGTTATTTGTGTGTGTGTGTATGTGCTGAAATATACGAAATTATTATTTCAACATTTAAGTCTGCAAATGCTACGCTCACAAAAAATACTTGCTGAAACTGAAATTTCCTACAGCGACAAAAATTATGTGGTAGTGAATTTTCATACATGCAACTGCCTTACATCTCTGTAACTGAATTAGCCACTGCGAGTAGGCTGTCTTGTGCATACTGTAGTAGAAGTAAACAAGTGACGCCTCACCCCGTGGTGAGATAAGTTGTAGCATCATGTGTTACTGGGTTGGGACGATTTCGAATATGTTTTGTGACTGATTTGCTTCGCAGATGATTCCGTGAAGTTAGTGTGCGGGTTAGGGGTGTAATTAGTATATGTTGGTCCTTCTAGTGAATAAGTACAGGATGTCAATAAGCTGTGGTTGTTCAATTTCAGTTTAATGGGAAAATTTCTTGAATATAAGGCGATTATGATCTAATGAGAACCATTTTATTTCATTCGGTTAACCACAGAACTGTATATTCCGGGTATACTGTCTTGCGGTTGGAACTCCGTTACATCGCTCTACTTTCCGGGAATTAATAGGTGATCGATGATATCCGCCAACTAGACAACGCAGAAAATTACAACATACAAGAGCAATCTAATAAAAATTGTGTGTTATTCGTTTTTACCCCGTTTTTTTTTTACCCCACAAACGCTGCGGTAAGCGTCTTTTTCCCAAACAGCAAACCACCACTTTAATGCAGAGGCGTAAAATTAATAGGTGGCAATAATTCGCACAGCCTTGCGGGTTCAAACAGGGTAGGCATAATCGCTGCGTAGGCCTACGCATGTTCTAACTAGCGGCAATTATCCGGAACATTCGTGTTGCTGCAGTCTGTTTGCAGGAAGGTAACCTGGCATTTTGTACAATGAGAATGTCAGCTAATGATGTATCGCAGACTGATACCCATAAAGATGATATTAATGGAATCGCCACTGTTCTTGTCCGTAAATTACTTGCAGTAATCGCTTATTTGGAAACATTCGGGGTATTCGCAGAAACATTGCTGTTTTCATTAGTTCCTTAAAACGTAGGGTCCAATAGCGTTACAAATCATAATCATTGTTAACATATTCCAATTTCAGTGATTTCTTGTAAATCAGAGATGTATGAATATCCTAAATAAATAAGAGGTAGCGGCCTAGGATCGAATTATCGTTAAAGGAGGGGCTGAAGCCGGAATGCCGGAAGTTTGCATTTGCTGTTCAGGATACGATTTATCACTCCCAGAAGCGTATGCATTCATAAAGAGACAGCCATTATTAGATTCCAAAGATAGAATTGAATCTACCTGGCGGGTGTCGCTAATTATTTAATAAAAGTTTACTGGCCCCTGTAAAAAGCTGTGCTGCTGTGGAGAAGTGCGGTTAATTAAATATACAGTAAGTTACGTATAGTGAATGAGAATGGCCTCTACTGTAAAGTGTAGTGCCAAGCAGAACGAACGAAGGTACTGCCCGGGAAGGAGGACAGTAGAATAGCATCGCTAATATCGCTAATATATATTAGGGGGCCTGCACCCCTAAGAAAATTCTCCTTCTTGGACTCGCAGGTCAATGTGCTTAAGCCTTAAAGGCTTCTGCACTTACCTTGGTATTTTCATGAACTTGGTGAAATGAATGAGCGTGGTAGAATGATTTCGTGGGTGATATTGAATAGTGTGGTGCTTGGCCATCGGGGATCCCCTCCTCCACCTCCTCACACCCGCAGCAATATTAATGCTGCGGCCGCAAGGTGNATAGCATCAAAGTGACGCCAGTACTACCTAGCAGGACGGTCGGAAGGGTAGAACTGTGGTGACACCGGTTCACGCTAGTAGAGCGGTCGAGAGGGGGTAGCATAATGGTTACGGCGGTCCTGCCTAGCAAGGAAGACGGGAGGGTAGCCTCGCGCTACTCCGGTGGGGCGTGGTGACGCGTCGGCGAGCGTTATGAATGGAAATGGACATGGGCNACAGCATGCCACACAATTAAAAAAATGATATGTAGTGAACATCACACGCAAAACCACACATAAATTACACGACGGAGAAAACCTATTAAGCCGTTCGGTTTCGCGTACAATTATACCAGGTGTTACAAGTAAATAAAATTTATCTCCAAGGCGTGCTTGGGTTGACACTGTCCTTGCTTGCTTCTCAGTGTTATCATCTCCATTCATAAACCTGCTTGGAAGAGATTGACTAAATTTGGCTCTGATCGCTTGCGGTGTATACTGACGACCTTTACGAGTACATATTTTGGAACATATCCGTGATCCTCGTTAACAAAGGGGTTCAGTTTTTTTTTATGTTTATTGTAAACATTAACGTATAACCATTATTTGATATGTTTTATGCCTTATTTCACCATGTTTTTTTAAGTTTATTTATTATTTTGCAGTTATATGAACTGTTCACTAATTATCCTGCATCGGCTCCTATAAATTGAAAGAGCTGCGTCTTAGCTAACGTTGTGGAGTTGAGTTCAGAGATTTGGGAGGCTCTTAGCAACGAGGGGCATCGCCCGGCACGATTCCCACTTGCGAAAGTTTGGGAGTGGGCCGGCCCAGCCAGGGATGGAGCCCGGTTCGCCTTGTTGGGAGGCGAGCAGTCTAACCGTTTAGCCACCGCGGCCTCCTTAGCTAACGTATTTTTCAAATATGTACTAGTGGTTGTCAGCATGTATTTAAAATTCACTATCTCAAATAAACAAAACAACAAGAAAAGAGGCAATTATCAATTTTTACTATTCTGAAATGTTGTCGTTAACTCAACAGCCATTAATAATAATACCTGTAAAATTTCTTTACCACATGAATTTAAATTCATTTTCATATAAACGTATTCTGAAATCTGAGGTAATTATTGTTGAACAAATAGTTTACTTTCCGATTTATCAGCTTACCAAAATAGGTGAACAGGAAGAAATAGTTTTCTCTTCCACCACCGAGTGCCGCTTATTGACTGGTAGGGCTTTAAACTTTTCTTATCCATGCTAGTACGCACAAATCTTTACTCAAGAAATCGGAGTTACAGTTTATTATATATATATATATATATATACATGTGTGTATATATGTACTTCATATATATACTATATATAATGAGCTTCGTAGTGCCATTGTTGCACAAATTATTCTAAACAACAGTAAGATATTGGATTCGTGTTTTCATATGTAGTATTGTCCCCTTGACTGCAATGCTAATAAACTTTGTGCTTATTTAAGGTGGAGGTATGTCATAGTCGTACAACAAGTTTCAGTACTTTCTGATTTCCAGTGGTGTTGAATTTGCAACTTGTGTTTCGCGATACAGGATTATTTGTAGCACAAAAATGCTACTCTAGTTTTATTTATTTTTTACTTAGTGGACTTTCTTGTTCAGCAGAAGCAACTCTTTGCGCATTATGTTGCAATATTCCCATTCCCTTTACATTGCCTGTCTTTCCCTCCCCCCTATTTTTTTTATTTTAGTGACACAACTGCTAACACCGCATATGGTAATGTTTTGGTTTCAAATTCCGGGGAAAATGATATTAGGAACCGTACTTTAAGTAGCAACGGTTGCTGACGCCATCCATTGGAAATAAATGTATTAGTTTTCTATCATATTTTCACATTTGTAGTTTCGATTCTAATTTGTTTCTTTACACTGTGTAAAGCAAAGCGTATTGCATTGATTACCTTATTCATTGAACGTCTTGGTATTGAACGCATTACCTGACAACCACCCGTGCCTTGTGGCTATTGCAACAACCGCAAAGGGGCCGCGGTGGCTGAGCGGTTGAACTGCTCGCCTCCCACCAAGGTGAACCGGGTTCAATCCCCTGCCGAGTCACTCCCGGATTTTCTCAAGTGGTGATCGTGCTGGACGATGCCACTGGTCGGCGGGTTTTCTCGGTGATCTCCCGTCCCCCCTTGCATTCCGGCGTTGCTCCACTCTCACCACATCGGCTCCCAAGACCTCGTTGTTAAGAGCCGCCCTTAGACACGCGAACCGAATTGCACATCCCCCAGCTGAGGCTCGATCTGACAGATCGGGCTGATCTCGGGGTGGCTAAACTCTAATGAAGGGGCTGTCTGGCGTCCTGGAAGGGCTGGGTCTCCCTGGGTGATAACTCAAGCGTGCATGTCTGAAAATTGTGGGTACCCAAGGGATCAGTGTGAAAGCCCCGGCTTAGGCCGTGCTGATCGCGGGTCGGACTCTGGGTGGCATTGGTTGAACCTTCTGCTTAGAAGGAGATCTGGAGGTGTGTGTTTGCCTGGAGGGCTGAGTCTGTTGTGCCGGAAAAAGTCGGTAGCAGCTGCCGTGGAACGCAAGCGTACTGACCTGCCTCAGACCGAGTTTCAAAGGGTTGATGCATACTAACGAAGGATCGACGGTCTAGTCCGCCTAGTAAGAGGACTCGTTTACAAAGCGGGTTTTGTAGAGTGGGGATAGCACTCGGCCCCATCAAGGTGGCACGTAAGGATGCAACTCCTTACACTGCTGTTGACAGGTGAGGTGGAACCACCGTCGGGTGGAGAACCTCCACCCACTGCGNAAGGATGCAACTCCTTACACTGCTGTTGACAGGTGAGGTGGAACCACCGTCGGGTGGAGAACCTCCACCCACTGCGATCGGAAAGAGCGTCTTCTCTTTCTATTGCGAGCATTCAACTGCTCCCAATTAATGAGCTCTGTTCAAGCTCACTAGACATGTTCTGGATAAAATGCCTGGCTGAGTGCACTTCCACGTCATGATACCTGACGTGATCTGTTGTGGCAGCATATTACCTGGACATCCTGAAGCCGAAGTGCACTCTATATCTATGCTCTGAAATAAGGTCCCCTGTTATACCATTGTGGCTCAGGTACAGGGGGGAGCGCTCGGAACGCTGCACGAGATTGCAGAAAACATGTTAAGAGCCGCCCAAATATCCCAACTAAACTCAACTGCAACTGCAAAATTTTAGGCTGAACTGCTGAAGTGTACGTTTCACACAGTACAGAAACACACGTAATGTATTATGCGTGAGTATAGACAATCGCATGTCGTGTAGATGCAGACGTAATTGCGTTAATCTTATCCTCTACATGATCCTAAGATACCCTGAAGGAAACATTGTCAGTCCCGCCCAGAATGAGTGCCAATGTTGGGCGAAGGAGGGGGGGGGGGCTAGATGCACTATGTCCCAGTCTCTTTTTAATGAGGAACCTTGTGAGATGGAAATTAAAATAGAAAAATCGTGGCATTTGAGGTTATTTAAAGTGCCCGAAATTACAACTGATCTTAATTAACCATAATGATCAGGAGCTGGGAGCATCAGAGAACATTCACTGGCCTCAACGTGCCGAACCAATTTGGGAAATAAGCGCTTGGGGAGGTTTATGTCGTGTGTGTAAACAATGATTCGATTCCCTTATATGTCAAGACACACAAAGGTTCTACATATAGGTTTTAAAAANTGTCGTGTGTGTAAACAATGATTCGATTCCCTTATATGTCAAGACACACAAAGGTTCTACATATAGGTTTTAAAAATAACAGTGACGTATACATTTACATAACGAAATTATTGGGAAATTACCGGGGGGAAACGTAGGAAGACCCAAGTTCCATTATATTTTGCCCTAGACCTCGATAAATGTCTGGACGTGCCTGGTCTTGCTTATTACAATGCCTGTCTCGATTTCCCAGCAGTAAATTCGCACGGCTGTAGGCTTTGATTGTTTAATCAGTAATAGGATATGCTATTATAATTATATATAATCGTACTTCTGTTACATTTTTGTGGTGTGTGTGTATATATACATACACACACACACAGAATATATGCTAAATGTTACTATTAAACAGTTTAATTTTTAAGATTTAATGAAATAATTTATTGAATTTTCATATATAGTCATTTTTGTGTTTATATTTTTGAATAACTAGAATTGTTTTGTAGTATGTGGTTTATTACTGATCATGTCAACGATCAATTCGTATTTCTCAGCCAACCATTACCCTTGGTGGTTTTCTGCTAATTCTCTATTCCAGTCATCTTGAGCGTCCAAGCCCAACCTGGACGATACACGTAACTCATGTCTGGAAACTGCACCCTTACTGTTGAGTCTGTAACATTCCACTGAAACAAAAATAATACATATGTGAACGGTAGTGTTCTATTAGTATATGTAAATTATGATAATGGTTACTTTTTGGAGACTGAGCTTAATATTTGTAATTTCCTGAAGATTGCTATTTTAAAATCTGCTGAATAATCAGAATTTTTCGGGGAAATATAGTTAATATGTATGTATTTGTCGGTTGCAAATATATTCTATACTCATTAAATGATAATCTCTCATCAAAATTATCATCGTATTTATATATTTACTCTGCTAGAAAAAAGTACCTTAATTTGAAAGAATTAAGAAGTCACACGCGTACTTTATTGTAATATGAGTAGCTGCAGTTTTGAAGCCTGTAAAGACATCTTGGTTATCATCCTCATCCGAGAAACATGTAATATATATACATGTATTTACAATCATAGATTTGAAAAAAGTAATATTTCCTGTGAAACGAGAGAGGAATTGAAGAGTATTGTAGGAACTGTGTATTTGTATTTCTTACTATACGAAAAAGGGATGTAACTGCATTTTCCATATTCCTTTATGAAAATACCACAATAGCTTATTTTTTCAAAAGGTGTCCTCCATTGCCGACCACAAAGTTCTCGATTCTGTAGGCTATTCACGGTAAAGTGAGCACTTTTGAAGCCTCTAATTTGGAATAATAGTCAATAAATATATTTTATTTTAGCCTTAGATGTAAACTTCCAAGTGTGGTGGAATATAAACACTGTGTTTATTACTTACATGGCAATATTTATTTAAAAAGATTGATGAAAGATAATAAATTTCTAAAAGGAAAAGTAACCGTGGTATGCTTGCTTCTTAAATGTAAAACATTTGAATTCTAAAGCAGCATCTTAGTTTAGCATACATAGATACATTTTTCCGAACGGGAATATTGCAACCAGTNACATTTGAATTCTAAAGCAGCATCTTAGTTTAGCATACATAGATACATTTTTCCGAACGGGAATATTGCAACCAGACCTATTTCAGTTCGACCTCTGCATGAGTTCAGTACAACTTCTAGCATTACTACACTGTTAATGTGTTTACCTTCAGCGGGTCCTTGTGGCCAAGCATGGTTATGGTGGCATTGGCAGCGAGCTGTGGGTGACCCATGATGCCCACGTTGTCGTCTGGCCAGTTGAGGAAGATGGCGTACACTGTCGATCCAACCTTCTTGCGCGTGAACCTATGGTAGTACACACGCATGCTACAGCTCATAATTAGGGGTATTCTGCGCTCCCAGAATTATATCCTCATATTGACCGTCTTCATAAACCTCAATGCTTTCAGTTGGTCTAATATTTTAATACTGTGGCATGTCGCTGCCCAATGTTTCCTTCGCGTGGGAAGGGGCCGAGAGCTGGAGGTCAAGTTTGCAACGCTAGACGAAGCGAGCGGCCTAACATAAAGGGCGCTGCCGCACACGCCGATAAACGTATCGCAGCTCGCTACTCGCTGACCCCGAGAAGCTCACATTTCTCAATTTATCAAGCAGGAATGTCATCGTCATCACACCATTTCCTTTCCCAGAACAACTTGGATTGTCGAGAACGTTCTAGACGGCGCCTACCTCAAGTATAAATACCACGTGTGTGACTCTGAGGAGTGAGTGATTAAGAGCCAAGAGTTTGGCGTCTCGTGCGACCTTAAGCGACAGTTGGGCGATTCCGGAGCGGCGAGGGACTACCGCAGCGATCTGCGAGAGTGCTTCGGCAAGCTTGTGTGCAGTGAAGAGTGGGACTGATATGCGGGACTGTGGACTCGACGAGCGAGTGAGAAGACATTCGGGACGATGGAAATAGATAGTTTTAACTAAATGTGTGGAAATAATAGGACTGCGATTAAGACTTTAATTTAAATGGAGATGGTTATTAAATATTGCGCTCAATAATAATAATAAGAGTTAATAGGACGCTCAGACTGGTAAATAACAGATGTTTGAGAAAAAATACAATCATTGAATTTAGTTATTTCATTTTAATTCAAACCTCCATTCCTTNGTAAATAACAGATGTTTGAGAAAAAATACAATCATTGAATTTAGTTATTTCATTTTAATTCAAACCTCCATTCCTCACAAACTCGGATACGCCCTCAGGTGTCCATTGTAAGTACAAACATATTTTGCAAGTACGCATGATTGCCACATGTGATAGAAATTTTCGTCAACGATAACAAAATTACGGGTCAACACTGACAACCGTACACTAATTGACTAGTTGTACAATACATACCCCTTCACTTAAATAAAATGCACGCGAGTATCGGTTTCAAGTTTTTTTCAGTATTAAGTGTTATCTGAAACATTAGCTTTTATGTTTTTATTGGGCCGAAGACGCATTTAAATTCTCGCGTTGATATTTTTGTAGATCCTGTCTCAAGAATAAACAATCTGGAAGGCAAAAAATATTTCCCTCCTGTTAGCCTTCAAAGGTTGTGATGTTGCTGAAATGAAATCATAATATCATGAATGTTCAAGTCAATGCCTCAGTCAAACCCAGTATTTCAATTCTCTTTACTTTAATTGACCAATATTGTTTTCTATGGTGGACATTTTTATGTNCTCAGTCAAACCCAGTATTTCAATTCTCTTTACTTTAATTGACCAATATTGTTTTCTATGGTGGACATTTTTATGTGCGCATTTTTATGAGTTGACCATTCTGCAAAATGTATTCAGAATGCCCAAAGTCTAAAATTCGACTTTTTTTTGCCAGAATTATTGCAACGTACGTTAGCTTTTCAAATCATGAAATCTTTTAGAGATTCCTTGTAGTGAAATTATTTAAGTGATATTTTGATCTAATCACTAGGCAAAGTAATACATTAATAATGTTTACATAATGTATTTGCGTGTTTAGGATCCACGCTTAGTTCATTAGTAGAGACCCGGAAATGTCGAGTATTCCTTTGGCAGTAAGCTAGATTCCACAATCCTTTGTGTGCTCGAGCCTCAGTTTATTGTTCATTGGCTGTTGCTCCAATTTAAACACAGAGAAGATAATACAGAATTCTGTCCTTTTCGTGCCGATTCGTTATTGGCTCATTCTCGTACATGGCGTGTCTAACAAATGGGGGTGCAATTGGAAAAGTTAATCAAATGTATGTCATTTAATTCAAGCTTGTCCTCAAACGAATTCGCGAAATTTCCGGTACTCTACTCATTAGGTTAGTCACTNGTCCTCAAACGAATTCGCGAAATTTCCGGTACTCTACTCATTAGGTTAGTCACTGATCTATCTCACTTCTGAGGTCATAGCGTGGCGGACACTGCCGCGGTGTGGGGGTTTCCTCGCGGCTGTCCCGTATCCTCCCCCGTTTGCATTCCTTTCAGTTTCCACTCCCACGTCGTCTCACCTCGTTCATACTTCGAGCTGGCTGGAACGACAGGTATGTTCCTCGGGTAGGGCAGTCNCACTCCCACGTCGTCTCACCTCGTTCATACTTCGAGCTGGCTGGAACGACAGGTATGTTCCTCGGGTAGGGCAGTCGGCTCCGATTAGAGCCAACCTCCGCTCATTCATACGTGACCCCGCCTCAGGAAGGATTTTAATTTTCTTTACGTGTCGCGTAACCACGTATGCTATATGTCGTGAAGTGTGTCCCCTAGGCATCTGAATCGCATCACGTGCGCTATTAATGGGCGAGGTTGGCAACCGCTGACTGAAGGCAGCTAGCTCATTTCACTGTGTTAACTTCCAGAGCAGAACGTGAAACGACACACAGTCGTATGAAAACACGCGGAACGGAAGTTGGACGCCTTCCATTCCACAAGGCTGTGAAACGGTGTATGTATAACAGATCGCGCAGTCTAGTGGCAGAGTTTGGAACGAGTCTCAGAGTCTGTCACGTGTTCCACGGGACTTATTTAATGCTGTAGAACGTAGCAGTTACAGTAACAGAGTAAAGTCGCAGATAGGCGCCTCACCGACAGGATGACGTCAGACTCCAAAACCCTGTATTGGCACTCTTTTGTCAAGGACAAAATCAAATTCACTCACACGAGGCCAGAGCACAATCCTAGTTTTATGTTGATGGTATTTTAAAAATCACAGAATATATAAAGATCCCCGAATGTAACAGTCTTCAGTCACTTGCTTTCCACTCCTGAGGTCGCTGCCAGGACTCAGCGTGCGTACCACTTCTCTTGTAGTAACATAGACGTTTTGCTCGCGGTACCTTCATTTCCACTCTGTCATCATTCGTTTCTAAGCCCCAGTATTTAAATGTAATCCCTGTCAGATCCAATTTTACCACTTCGATAAGTAACCATCACGTTTCATTTTTGTTCCTCTGACAATGACAGTGTTGCCNGTCAGATCCAATTTTACCACTTCGATAAGTAACCATCACGTTTCATTTTTGTTCCTCTGACAATGACAGTGTTGCCTTTGAAAACTGTAATGCAAGTTTTTCACCTAAAAAGTGAATGGTAATACTACCATGTATCAGTCTGAATATATGGGAATGTTTAGCATTTATACTATACAAAGTTAGGAACTTCCCTAAGCTTTCCTGAGCAAATGTATGAACGTTACCATGGGTGTACACTGGAGAGCCCAAAAAACTGATTTAGGCGTGTGTATACAAATAACAGACGTATGGAACCAATCAGAGTAACTCGATGCTGTCGGCAGCGCCTATATAAGACAATAAGCGTCTGGCAAAGTTTCTAGATCGGTTACTGCTGCTACCAACGGAAGGTTATCAAGATTTAAGTGAGTTTGAACGTGGTGTTATAGTCGACGCACGAGAGATGGGACATAGCATCTCCGAGGTAGCGATAAAATGTGGATTTTCGCGTACGACCATTTCACGAGTGTACCGTGAACATCGGGAATCCGGTAAAACATCAAATCTTCAACATCGCTGCGGCCGGAAAAAGATCGTGAACGAACGGGACAAACGACGACTGACGAGAATCATTAAACGTGACAGACGTGCAACCCTTTCTGAAATTGGCGCAGATTTCAATGCTGGGGCATCAACAAGTGCCAGCGTACGAACTATTCAACGGACCATCATTGATATGGGCTTTCGGAGCCGAAGGCCCACTCGTGTACCGTTGTTGACTGCACGACACAAAGCTTTACGCTTCGCCTGGGCCCACCAACACCGCCATTGGACTGTTGATGACCGGAAACACGTTGCCTGGTCTGACGAGTCTCGTTTCCAATTGTATCGGGCCGATGGACGTGTACGGGTATGGAGACATCCTCATGAATCTATGGACCCTACATGTCAACAGGGGACTGTTCAAGCTGGAGGAGGCTATGTCATGGTATGGAGCTTGTGCAGTTGGCTTGAAATGGGACCCCTGATATGTCTGGATACGACTCTGACAGGTGACATATATGTAAGCATCCTGTCCGGTTAGCTGCACCCATTCATGTCCATTGTGCATTCCGACAGACGTGGACAATTCCAGCCGGACAATGTGACACCCCACACGTCGAGAGTTGCTACCGAGTGGCTCCAGGAACACTCTTCTGACTTTAGACACTTCCATTGGCCACCTAAATCACCAGACATGAACATTATTGAGCATATCTGGGATGCCTTTCAACGTGCTGTTCAGAAGAGATCTCCACCGCCTCGCACTCCTATGGATTTGTGGACTGCCCTGCAGGATTCATGGTGTGAATTGCCTCCTGCATACCTTCAGACATTAATTGAGTCCATGCCACGTCGTCTTGCTGCACTTATGCGTGCTCGCGGGGGCCCTACACGATTTCAGGTGTACCAGGTGTACCAATTTTTTTACTCTTCAGTGTATGAGAAAATATTTTACCATACCCGCTTTGTCATTGTACGTATACACCGAAATGGTAAATTTACAAATAATTTCTTAGAGTGTACGATATCATATAACTTATCTGTGGCATATTACGTGCTAAGAGGAAACCCGTTATTCTTTTTTTTTCGCAGATGAGTCAATGTAAACTTTGTATAAAAAAAACTTTAAAAAATCACACACCGTTGAAATTTTATTCGTTACTCTCCCACCTACAAGAGTTATAAAATGCTGTTTTAGAGCTAGAGCATTAAAATTCTATTCGCTATCATCCCACCTACTGAAGTCATAAAATGGCATATAAGAAGTATCAAAAAATAGAATGTAGCTTAAAGCCTATTTATGAGGGTGTTTGGGGGGAGTTACATGCCGTATTATAACATTGCATTTTAGTAATATATACACCTTTTATTTTCCAGATTCTTGCATCATGAAATTGCACATCCCTTGATTGAGTACCTTCTGCTAAACTATGCGGCTTCATCAATTCCAATTGGATTCCTGCAGAATTTGCGTTATATTAGTGTTTGCAAAACCTCCTTTACAAACTGCTTGAACCCTCTTCTCAAAGATTTTACAATAACCGAATAAACGAAGTTTATCAGCGCAATGGCGAAGGGTATATAAAACTTTATCGTGTTTAATTAAATCACTCTACTGTTCCTTCTCAAGACATTGACCATTAGCTATCGTATCTACGGACAATATCCTAAGAATCTATGTTACAGAAACCAGGATTATGATTGTCAAATAGGATTTAATCGAGTACTTACCATACATCACCGGTAACATTGTCGTGCTGGTAAGTCCATGGCCTGGTAAAGTAAATGGCCTCCCCANGAGTACTTACCATACATCACCGGTAACATTGTCGTGCTGGTAAGTCCATGGCCTGGTAAAGTAAATGGCCTCCCCATTGACCTTGAGCCACGAGCCCATCTGCCGCAGTCTCTCCTCCATTATCACGGGTATTGCGCCTTCCTTAGTTGGCCCAATATTCAGCAGCAGATTTCCTGTGTACAAATATTTGACAAAAAAAATTACTCACAGAATAGTGTTATTGTCTCACTCAAAAGTCTTAGCACATTTCCATTTTAAACCACCAATTCTAATGCTGAAAGTGGTGATAGTTCCTTTCATGACATTGTAGTTTCTCAGCACGTCATATGCTTCTCTACTTTCTTGCCTCTTAAATTTTCTTTAGTAAATGTATTAAAGTGGCATAATATCAAATAAGCCCCATTATTTAGTGCAAGTGAAGATGCTGACCCCCAGACCACCCNTGTTCAAGCTGGAGGAGGCTATGTCATGGTATGGAGCTTGTGCAGTTGGCTTGAAATGGGACCCCTGATATGTCTAGATACGACTCTGACAGGTGACATATATGTAAGCATCCTGTCCGTTTAGCTGCAACCATTCATGTCCATTGTGCATTCCGACAGACGTGGACAATTCCAGCCGGACAATGTGACACCCCACACGTCGAGAGTTGCTACCGAGTGGCTCCAGGAACACTCTTCTGACTTTAGACACTTCCATTGGCCACCTAAATCACCAGACATGAACATTATTGAGCATATCTGGGATGCCTTGCAACGTGCTGTTCAGAAGAGATCTCCACCGCCTCGCACTCCTATGGATTTGTGGACTGCCCTGCAGGATTCATGGTGTGAATTGCCTCCTGCATACCTTCAGACATTAATTGAGTCCATGCCACGTCAACTTGCTGCACTTATGCGTGCTCGCGGGGGCCCTACACGATTTCAGGTGTACCAGGTGTACCAATTTTTTTACTCTTCAGTGTATGAGAAAATATTTTACCATACGCGCTTTGTCATTGTACGTATACACCGAAATGGTAAATTTACAAATAATTTCTTAGAGTGTACGATAACATATAACTTATCTGTGGCATATTACGTGCTAAGAGGAAACCAGTTATTCTTTTTTTTTCGCAGATGAGTCAATGTAAACTTTGTATAAAAAAAACTTAAAAAAATCACACACCGTTGAAATTTTATTCGTTACTCTCCCACCTACAAGAGTTATAAAATGTTGTTTTAGAGCTAGAGCATTAAAATTCTATTCGCTATCATCCCACGTACTGAAGTCATAAAATGGCATGTAAGAAGTATCAAAAAATAGTATGTAGCTTAAAGCCTATATATGAGGGTGTTTGGGGGGAGTTACATGCCGTATTATAACATTGCATTTTAGTAATATATACACCTTTTATTTTCGAGATTCTTGCATCATGAAATTGCACATCTTTTGATTGAGTACCTTCTGCTAAACTATGCGGCTTCATCAATTTCAATTGGATTCCTGCAGAATTTGCGTTATATTAGTGTTTGCAAAACCTCCTTTACAAACTGCTTGAACCCTCTTCTCAAAGATTTTACAATAACCGAATAAACGAAGTTTATCAGCGCAATGGCGAAGGGTATATAAAACTGGTCGTGTTTAATTAAATCACTCTACTGTTCCTTCTCAAGACATTGACCATTAGCTATCGTATCTACGGACAATATCCTAAGAATCTATGTTACAGAAACCAGGATTATGATTGTCAAATAGGATTTAATTGAGTACTTACCATACATCACCGGTAACATTGTCGTGCTGGTAAGTCCATGGCCTGGTAAAGTAAATGGCCTCCCCATTGACCTTGAGCCACGAGCCCATCTGCCGCAGTCTCTCCTCCATTATCACGGGTATTGCGCCTTCCTTAGTTGGCCCAATATTCAGCAGCAGATTTCCTGTGTACAAATATTTGACAAAAAAAATTACTCACAGAATAGTGTTATTGTCTCACTCAAAAGTCTTAGCACATTTCCATTTTAAACCACCAATTCTAATGCTGAAAGTGGTGATAGTTCCTTTCATGACATTGTAGTTTCTCAGCACGTCATATGCTTCTCTACTTTCTTGCCTCTTAAATTTTCTTTAGTAAATGTATTAAAGTGGCATAATATCAAATAAGCCCCATTATTTAGTGCAAGTGAAGATGCTGACCCCCAGACCACCCAAACATGCGAACAAACCACCATACATAACTTAACTCATTTCAGATCCACTTTAATTTGTGGCTTCAGGTCCTTCAAATAATTTTTATGGTGTTGTACTCTACACGGTACTTGTTTCATTACCACAACCAGTGATCTGTAGGCTTTTTGTTCGNTTTCATTACCACAACCAGTGATCTGTAGGCTTTTTGTTCGGTTCTAGTAATATAGCAAATTCATATCCTAGTAAATCAGCACGATTTACTAAAGTTACCCACAGAGAAGATCGTTGTGCATTGAGCCTTACAGTGCACAGTACCAGCCAAAAATAAACTTTATTTTGATTATGTACGCAAATGTNGATCGTTGTGCATTGAGCCTTACAGTGCACAGTACCAGCCAAAAATAAACTTTATTTTGATTATGTACGCAAATGTGTACAGTGGGACTGGATGGATTTACAAGATTTTGTCAAGGTGACTGGATTGAGGCGGGCGGCGACCAGATTGCCACGTCTGCGACTAGACCATGGCAACCGCGTGACCAAACGGCGTCGTGCCTACTACCATACCATGTTGAGCCTGCAACCACACATTTATCAGGCCTGCAACCAGACCAGGCCGAAGCCTACAACCAAGCCAAACCTGCGACCAGGCCGTGTTAAGCCTACGTTCAGGCCGTGCCGAACCTGCGACCAAGCCTTGTTAAACCTACGACCAGGATGTGCCGAACTTGCGATCAAGCCGTGTAAATCCTATGATCAGGCCGTGACGAACCGGCGACCAGGCCACATTAAGCCTACCAGCAACCCGTGCTGAACCTGTGATCAAGCCATGTTAAGACTACGACCAGGCCGTGTCGAGCCGCGAATAGGCCGTGTATATCCATGGACAGGGTAGGCGCACTCGCGATAAATCTACACACCATCTGAGGCTAAACTTAAGTATTTCGTTGAATATACGACCTGCTAGACAGAACTGTTGATCTATTTTATACACCAATAATCAGTTTGCTCTGCTCAGCACTTCCATCGTTCCTTACAAATGTTAATAATATAGCTGAATTATTCTTACCGTTACAGCTGACAGCTTTCACTAAGTAGGTAATGCATTTCTCTATTGTTTCATAATACTTGAGTGATGCTCGACGTCTGTACCCCCATGACTGTTTCTCAAGGGTGGCTGCAGACTCCCATTTGTGTTCTTGCAACACTCCTGCGAAAGAAAAAATAAATAATGGTAATTATTATTTATCAACCTAAACTCAGTAATACATTTGAATGAATATTGATTTGGCGAGAAGAAAGAAGAGTAAATTTAAGTCTCGAGTTTGCGATAAGATAAACCATATATTTAAGTTTAAGTTACATTACGTGGCTAAGTCATATTTTTCCATTCCGCCGGCGACAGTAAATCTCAACGCAATAAAAAATTATTTTAATAATAATTTTAATGTCCTAATTATTAACATGTAAATTCCTTATCTATAATTACAAGTTTTTAAATATTATTATATTTGAGTTACACTGCAATGTAAAAAAAATTAGTNTAAATTCCTTATCTATAATTACAAGTTTTTAAATATTATTATATTTGAGTTACACTGCAATGTAAAAAAAATTAGCATAAATTAAAAATCTTGGTAATTTTATATTTCTGATTGAGAAATTTTTTTTAAATAACGTAGTATGTGCAACACTATACAAACGTTATTAGATATCCGTACAGAATTCCAAATCACAGTATTAAATACATGACTGCATTGATTTTCTAGTAGTAGTGTGGTTATAAAATTACACATTATGAAGAATGTTTGAAAATATACAACTGCGTGCATAATAAAGTAGTTTAGTAACTTTTGTATCTGTAAAAGTACACCGATACGCAGCCTTATAAAACACACATTGTTTTTACAGTGTGACTGAGTTAACCAGCTGCGTACTTTAGTCGAGTAATTTGCATGTCATCTCGTTACCTGCGTTCTCCGTACATATAAAGGTGCTGTAAAACATAATTTTTCATTCAGAAATCTTTGTATCAATGGAATTATCAAAATTGTATAGAATATTACGGTGAAACTGCTGTTCCGTATATATATGAAAAAATACGTTTTTATATATTTTGGTAAGCTAGAAAGTTCCTCAGCGCCTTACGATGTTTGAAGATCTTGATGAGTCTTCAATGATTTCACTGTGTTTTTTGTTATATCTTTATAGGTGTAAGTAAGGGTGTAACCAGTAGGTGCTCAATATTGTTTTGTGTATTTAACATTCAGCATACATATTTGTAAGTATATAACTCAATAAAATGAATGTAAATTTATTGTGTATGCGTAGGCAGTTTCATTAAAATTTTGATAAAACAAGACGACAGAAAATTTATAGTTTACGTTTTTCAGAGTGTGTCCTCGAATCAGCATTTAACTAATATATTGTTGCAAATACGCCAGGGACGTATCCGAGTTCATGAGGGATGTAGGTCTTAGTAAAAGTAAAATAACTAAAATTAATTTTGTATTTATTAATACTGCTATAAATATTTACATAGCTATTATTACAACGTTAAACTACCTATCTCCACTTTTCTTATTATTATTCTCTGTGAGCGCAATATTTCATGTCTATCTCAATTCTAATTAAAGTCCTTCTCGGTGTCTCTGGGTTGGTAACAGTCACTTAATTCACACTCATTAGGCCTATTTACTGGTATTCAGTCTGTATATTTCCCATCATTCCAAATGTCTTACACTCAAGCATCCTTTTCAAACAGTCCTACCCGTCAGTCTCACTCTCCACAGTACCGATTCTCGCAGCCCGCAGACTTCACTCCCGCTGGNTAAATTCCTTATCTATAATTACAAGTTTTTAAATATTATTATATTTGAGTTACACTGCAATGTAAAAAAAATTAGTATAAATTAAAAATCTTGGTAATTTTATATTTCTGATTGAGAAATTTTTTTTAAATAACGTAGTATGTGAAACACTATACAAACGTTATTAGATATCCGTACAGAATTCCAAATCACAGTATTAAATAGATGACTGCATTGATTTTCTAGTAGTAGTGTGGTTATAAAATTACACATTATGAAGAATGTTTGAAAATATACAACTGCGTGCATAATAAAGTAGTTTAGTAACTTTTGTATCTGTAAAAGTACACCGATACGCAGCCTTATAAATTCGGGCAAAATTACACACATTGTTTTTACAGTGTGACTGAGTTAACCAGCTGCGTACTTTAGTCGAGTAATTTGCATGTCATCTCGTTACCTGCGTTCTCCGTACATATAAGGATGCTGTAAAACATAATTTTTCATTCAGAAATCTTTGTATCAATGGAATTATCAAAATTGTATAGAATATTACGGCGAAACTGCTGTTCCGTATATATATGAAAAAATACGTTTTTTTATATTTTGGTAAGCTAGAAAGTTCCTCAGCGCCTTACGTTGTTTGAAGATCTTGATGAGTCTTCAATGATTTCACTGTGTTTTTTGTTATATCTTTATAGGTGTAAGTAAGGGTGTAACCAGTAGGTGCTCAATATTGTTTTGTGTATTTAACATTCAGCATACATATTTGTAAGTATATAACTCAATAAAATGAATGTAAATTTATTGTGTATGCGTAGGCAGTTTCATTAAAATTTTGATAAAACAAGACGACAGAAAATTTATAGTTTACGTTTTTCAGAGTGTGTCCTCGAATCAGCATTTAACTAATATATTGTTGCAAATACGCCAGGGACGTATCCGAGTTCATGAGGGATGTAGGTCTTAGTAAAAGTAAAATAACTAAAATTAATTTTTTATTTATTAATACTGCTATAAATATTTACATAGCTATTATTACAACGTTAAACTACCTATTTCCACTTTTCTTATTATTATTCTCTGTGAGCGCAATATTTCATGTCTATCTCAATTCTAATTAAAGTCCTTCTCGGTGTCTCTGGGTTGGTAACAGTCACTTAATTCACACTCATTAGGCCTATTTACTCGTATTAAGTCTGTATATTTCCCATCATTCCAAATGTCTTACACTCAAGCATCCATTTCAAACAGTCCTACCCGTCAGTCTCACTCTCCACAGTACCGATTCTCGCAGCCCGCAGACTTCACTCCCGCTGGTCACTCTCGTCGACACTCGTCGCTTTGCTGGCTCGTCGCTTCGCTGTATTAGCACACCTGTTTCTTAAGGTTGTACATTGTACAACCTTCGGAACCCTAGACTGTCGGATCGGTAGGTCCGTCGCGTCCTAAAAAGTCTCACCGGGCCGGTGAGACTATTTAGGACTATCTAGGAGGTTACCCGCACCCCGAATCTCGCTGAGAGGTAAGGGCGATTACCAGAACATTCTTGCAACGATAATCCCAGAAATTCAATCCGTTCAAGGACGGGAGCGGATGATTCTCAATAGGTTTATCTCTGCGGTAGCTGCATGCCTATGTAAACACCGCTAGCCCTTGACGCACTGATTCGCTCGCTCGAGCGGGACAGGGCAAGGGAAGAAAGACAGAGCAGCAAACATGTAACAGTACTATCCCTGGTCATAAGTTGGAAACATGAGTTTTTTCACGTCTTGCATTTTCTGTTCCAAATGTTATGGGTTGTATAATAAAAAGTATGCCAAGTAAGGGCCCCAGGAATGAAAATACCTAGTAATTTTTTATCTACTTGTCGTAATCATCTTAGCTTCCTGGCTGAATTCTCTTAGGGCCCGCGTCGGGTTTTTCTGAAAGTTCGCTTTCTGTACTTCATGAAACAGTCAAACCAGTGAAGTTAACGAATATACTTAATCAATAACGCTTGACAATGATCAGTTTGATACAGCGATACTTACAATACAAGATTAGATCACGGAAACACTTACCGAGTATTGTTTTTATTTATGATATTTGCTCCCAACGACTATATTGTTGTGAATTGATATCAACTTTTCACATTGCAAGTTGACAACATCGAGCTATTTTATCTTTTCCAGCAATCGTGACTATTTCTCTGGGAGCTTTTTCCATCATTTTATGCGCAATCAACACGATTTGATTTCAGAAAATATGCCATATAAACGGCAGGCATAAACACATTCGGAACTGAAAATGGCCCGCCTGGTTATTGTTATGTTGCATTACGACGTACATGTGTGTGTTGGGTGGAAAATGGGAAGGGGGTGGGGGGGCGTTAAGGCGTGG